>JANTPZ010090354.1:0-39483 GCA_025593235.1 Vachellia pachyceras | reverse complement strand
GATGCGTCGTGCGTGACTAGGTCTTGCAAAGCAAAACTTTGTATTCATCATGACTTGTATAAAATTTCTTTATAGATTTTTTATATATTAAAATATTAATATTTGTAGATATATTAATATTTTTCACCTACAATTCACGACACTTACACATGCAATGCGCTACCGTTTTTTCCGTTTTGGTTTCATCGTTCCTCTCTCTTCCGTTCTGAAATTCTGTTAATTGTTTCCATTCCATCTCTAATGACGGTCGTTCTGCATCTAAGTTCATTCAACTACTTGATCTGATCTCTCTTTCTCAGTTGTCAGCCCTTAACTCCGATCAACACCATATTTCAACTCTCATCGTTATTTTCTCTATCATCTTATTCTCCAAAATGGCGACCATGACGAGCTTGATCGGGCTAATCAATAAGATTCAACGGGCGTGTACAGTTTTAGGTGACCATGGCGGCGAGGGGTTGTCCCTCTGGGAGGCTCTTCCCTCGGTGGTTGTGGTCGGAGGCCAGGTGTGGCTGAAACTGGGCTTAATTTCTTCTACGTCGTTTAAAAATTTGCTGTTCTGATTTTTTGTTTTCTTCTGTTTCTGAAAATCAGAGTTCAGGGAAATCGTCTGTGTTGGAAAGTGTGGTCGGAAGGGATTTTCTGCCTCGAGGGTCTGGTAATGCTCATTTTCCTCCATCCTCTTGGTAATTTAAGCTCTGTTTTTTTAAAATGCCAACATCTTCAGCAATGGAGGAAAACTGTTAGGAGGTAGAACATAGAAGCATGTGGCTTGCTGTCTTACCGCACGGTAGAACTAGCGTGTTGTGCAGTAATTGAAAGTTTGTTACGTGTGAAATGGTTTAAATGGACTAGCATGCATTGAGCATGATGCTGAGTTGTTATCGTTTTTGAAATGTTAATTTTTTTTTTTTTGACAATGTCTTCTTACGCAATTAAGAGATGTTTCTAAGCAAAAACTATTTTGTCGCATTTCTTATTTCTAAGGATTCAAACATCATCCTATTGATGGTGCTGAAGAATGGTTTATTTTCATTTCTCTAAATGTCTTCATGACAGTATCTTTCTTTTATGTTAAGGCATTGTCACAAGGAGGCCACTAGTGCTTCAGCTTCATAAGACTGAAGATGGGCAGCAAGAATATGCTGAGTTTCTCCATGCACCGAGAAAGAGATTCACTGACTTTGGTATTTAAAGTTTCCTACTAACTTCTACTTTTCTGTCCAAGTATATATATGCAGTAGTGTGACAGTGAGCCAACCTTATGTGCAGTCACTTGCAAATGTTCCTTTCCTTTGATGTGAATGTCTCAATCCCACCTTAGTGTCGATCAGAGACTTCAAGACATGTTTGATCGAATTATAGAGCTTTTAGTGTTCCATAGACGATAGGAGATATTACCGCGTGTTGCCAGACTATTTTCTTAACATGTCATACCAAAGATCTATGTGATTGTTCACTACTTTCAACATGCAGAATTATTGTTAATTAGAGCTAAAAATCATCATGATAATACTACATATACTGACACCAGTTTATTCTCCCAAGCATGCATGCAAGAGTTAATTATTGAAAAGATACTGACATAGCCACAGCAGCGATTGATCCTATATTTCTATCATATGATTCCATTTTAAGGGGCATTGCTCTCTTTGGCCGCGCTTGACTGGACAAATGCTTGAATGCTTGGGTTTATCTTGCCAAGTAGGAAGGATCATATTTATCTATCCTTTGGTCCACCTAGAGAGATATTCTTTTTAATACAAGTGAAATATAATACTGGATTGGGAACAGTGGAGATACTTTAAATCACATTTGGGGTCTACTTCATTGTCGTGCAACTAATATGTATTCTAAAAAAATGTGCCAACAATATATTTGAGAAACATTTAAACCTACACTCTGGCCTTTTAACTCTAAATGCAAATATTTTTTCCCAGAAGAATGGAAAAAAATCTAATATTTCTCTTTTCACTTTTGGGGCCTACTTCTATGTTTGCTTATGACTCATGCGACTGAAGTTTCTTTCCCTTTCTGCCCATGCAGCGACTGTGAGGAAGGAAATATCGGATGAAACAGATCGTATAACTGGGAAGACAAAGCAAATATCAAATGTTCCTATTCATCTCAGCATATATTCTCCAAATGGTTTGTACTTGCATTGCCCCCTGAGAGCATGTTAGAGACAATGGTTGAACTTTGTGAATGGAAAAACTTGCAATAGGAGCACTATATCCTATTTGGTTTGAAGTCATATACACTTGATATGGTTATTTTTTTGGTGAATACACTAGATGTGGTTTTCATTCCACTTCAGATTGCTCATTACAAGACTATTTTCACTGAATATATACTTGCTGCATCGCAGCTTGTAAAAGCATGATTTGATTGAAATCCAACATAAGGTCTATCTTTCCAACATGAGAGACACATTATTTCTCCGTGATTAATAATTTGATCTTTCTGTATACCTGCCCATCCAAATTTTTTGATGATTTGTCAAGGCTTTTACCTGCAGTTGTAAACTTAACCCTCATAGATCTTCCTGGATTGACGAAGGTTGCAGTAGGTAAATGTTAACGTATTTATGAGCATTTTTCCTCAATAATATTTATCAGTCTGCCTAATGGATAAATAAACCCTGGCATCTCTACAGAGGGACAATCAGAAACTATAGTTGAAGATATTGAAAACATGGTCCGTTCCTACGTTGAGAAGGTAATTACGTTCTTGATATAGTATACATAGTGGATGCAGCTCAGATATGACTGAAATTAGTTTTCTAAAAGGAAACCTTTCCTAAGTTCATTGTCTAAATCAATCCTCATCATTGACTTTCACAATTTCTGTCGTAGATTATCTGACTCAGTTTTATTGGGTTGTGAAGCCAAACTGCATCATATTGGCTATTTCTCCAGCAAACCAAGATATTGCCACTTCGGATGCTATAAAACTTGCTAAAGAAGTTGATCCTCCAGGTATAGTTGAAGAAATTTGAAGGTTAGAGTTAGATACTGTGCTTGTATCAACAATTGTTGTTCTTTCCTTTTCGCTTCTTCCTAGCCAATATTGATTAAGAAAAATCTCATACTTTTTGTTTCAGGTGAAAGAACATTTGGAGTGTTGACAAAACTGGATCTTATGGATAAAGGAACCAATGCCGTTGATGTATGTCAAAAAATTTTTGGTTATGTTTCTGCTCTGGTGTTTGATAAAATCACTTCATGTTCAATTTATTTTGCGTATTTAAGATAGTGTTTGGTTGGGATTTCGAAGAAAAGTCTTTGATTCCCCTCACTTGGTTCAGAAAAAATGAAGAGACATTCACTCCCCCTCTACTTCCCTTAAAAACTAACAGTTTTTAGAGAGATTGCAGTAGTCTTCGTAAATTATAACTGAAATAACCTTATAAATTTTCAACATTCCCACGCTCTTTTTAATTAACACCAGTATTCTCCCACGGCATATCTAATAATGAACATACCCACTTCTTCGACCAAAAGAAAAATCAATCAAATAATTTTTTACTTTCTTTCTCATTTCTCTTATCCTCTAACCCAAAAAAAAATTGTCAAATAAGCTTTAAAAAATATATAATAGATAAATTATATTAAATAATATGGAATTTGTGTACAATAGTCATTATATGCTTGGGCAAAAAAAAAATAGTCATTATATGCGGCGGAATAATATCCTATTATCGAACATGAATCAATACTTTAAGTTGCACCTAGAATCCGCATATTTTGGGGAAGGGGGTGTCAGTTGCCTTTTCTCAGCTGCCCCTCAATTTTTGAGAATCTTCCCAAATGTTTTTTTTTTGTGTTTCTTTGACTTATTGGATTCTAGTGATATTTTAATATTTTATGGGTGAGAAATGGTTCTGTTTTCAAATTATACTTTTTTACAGATAGATACATTGAAATGCATCAACCTTATTCTCAACTTTAGGGCATCTATATTTAAAAAATTATAAAAAATTGAAAATATAACCATTTTTTGTTCATAAGATTTTAAAATGACATTTCTTTTATGTAGAGTCAAATAATCTAAAGACATACAAAAGTAACATTTGGGAAGAGCCTTAAAATTGAATGGCAGCAGAGGGGGCAGTTGACACCTGGAACTCCATATTTTGTCATGTCATTGCATTCGTATTTTATCGAATCTCGTATCTATGTCAATGTCCATGATTCTTAGACTTAAGTTAGAAGTTCTTCACCACAAGATGTGATGGGTTCTCTATTTACATGAATCTCCAAGGTACTTGAAGGAAGGCAATACAGGCTGCAGCACCCATGGGTTGGAATTGTGAACCGTTCACAAGCTGATATTAATAAGAACGTTGACATGATTGATGCTCGTAAAAAGGAACGCCAATATTTCGAGACAAGCCCTGAATATGGACATCTGGCTCATAAAATGGGCTCAGAATATCTTGCCAAGCTTTTATCTCAGGTTTTTTCATTTCTCTTAACATTCTGATCATGTTACTACTGTTCATATTTAGCAGATCTCTCATTCTTCTTCGGTTGCTTTTATCAATTCAGCATTTGGAGATTGTTATCAGGCAGAAGATTCCCAGTATTATTGCCTTAATAAATAAGACCATTGATGAGCTTAATGCAGAGTTGGACCGTATTGGCAGGCCTATCGCTGTAGATTCTGGGGTCAGAACTGCATACCTACGCTGACACAAGTTTTCTTATTATCATTCAAAACCCATTATGCGCCTCCCCATAATTTGTTGTATTTCTTTGTTTTTATAGGCCCAGCTATATACGATTTTAGAGATGTGTCGTGCATTTGACAAAGTATTTAGAGAACACTTCGATGGAGGGTAAGTGCCATCACAAAGTCTTAACATTATTTATCGTACGTCAATGCTCTTGTTCAAGATGTACCCAGTGTTCAAGTAGATTTTGACTTATGCTTTGCTGATGAAATACTTGTTTAATATGTCCTTTTGTGTATTTATCAATAGATTCTTCACTCTCGGATTCTTATTTTTAATTTGCGTATGTCTGCTTGCCTTGAAATCCCTTTTTACTATAAAAATATTTGTAAACATATGGAGTTTGAATTCATGCATTTATTCCTTAACTAAACGTAAGACTGTCTTGTTTGGAATTTGGATAGTGATGACCATAGGTTGGAATTCAAAGAGCCATATCTGATCTCAATCATAGAATCCTATAATATGCTATAGCTTTGTAACCATAGAAATTTATACGCCTTCCTTTCATTATGTTACTTTTTTTGGGGACTCACTGTTTTTGATTAATTTAACAAACTATTACTATTTCAGGCGTCCTGGTGGTGATCGGATAAATGGAGTTTTCGACAACCAATTGCCAGCTGCTTTGAAAAAGCTTCCATTTGATCGTCATCTAACAATGAATAATGTACAGAGAGTTGTTACAGAAGCTGATGGATATCAGCCCCATCTGATTGCTCCAGAGCAAGGCTACAGAAGGCTTATTGAAGGATCTATCAGCTATTTCAAAGGCCCTGCTGAAGCTTCTGTGGATGCTGTAACCCTGATGACCTTACATCTTGTGGAATAATTTGCTCCAGTCATTTATGTTTTCCGGTTAGAAATTTATGTGACTTCTTATTCCCTCTCAGGTTCACTTCATTCTAAAGGAACTTGTACGGAAGTCGATTTCAGAAACTAAGGTAAACAGTGTTCTAAAATTGACACAAGTCTCAGGCGATCCAATGACTCAAACATGCATGTCAATGGATTTAAACTACACATTTTTTCCGTGCTTCACCCTGAAACTAAAGATTTGCTTAAAGAAAGATGTGAAAAATATTTAGCAGCAAAAGAAATAACCTTATGGAAGTGCTACTCTTTTATTGCATGCAGGAATTGAAAAGATTCCCAACCCTTCAGTCTGATATAGCTGCTTCTGCTAATGATTCGTTGGAAAAATTTCGAGATGAAAGCAGGAAGACAGTTCTACGGCTGGTTGATATGGAAGCTAACTATCTAACAGTGGAGTTCTTCCGGAAAATTAATGATGAACCAAACCGAACTGGTCCAAATGCCGAAAAGGAGAAGGAAAAGAGGAAGGACAAGTTCATTGACAATTTTGTCAATTTCTCAGACAATCACCTTAGGAAGATTGGTACCAAATTCCAACAAGCCTTTTCGCCACAGCATAGAAATAAGAATAGTTTGGATTTAAATATCACGTTCCTGCATATTCTGGATTTTGATCTGCATGGACTATTATTCTTCACATCTGTAAAGCTAGACATTAATGTTCTTGAAACCTTTCATACTTTGAAAGGGATGAAAGATATACTTACTCATTGTCAAAATATACTTTGTTCCTTGTTTCAGCATCAAATGTTAGCTCGTACATCCAGATGGTTCTTGATACGCTAAAAAATTCGATACCAAAGGCTGTGGTCTACTGTCAAGTTAGAGAGGCCAGGAGATCATTACTTAACCAGTTTTATGTCCAAGTTGGGATGAGAGAGGTACGCTTTTATATCCCTTTGGTTAAATTTTTGCAGATGTAACTGCTTTCTTTGCTTGTCTAGGGAGTGTTTTGCCTTCATTTGATTTTTTCCCCTTTATTTATAAAATCTTGGAAACAACCTCTTCGTTTGTGAGAGTATAAGTTGCGTACATCTTTCTCTCTTCAGACCTTACCTAGAGGAAGCCTAATGTGCACTGGGTTACCCTTTATATGACTAGATTCACTTCATTTTGATAGACAAATCTGCGTTAATACTAGAGGTTTGTTTCAATCATTGGTGTTGATTGATGAGAACTTGCAATGCTTATATTGTGGGGCGGATAATGCAGAAGGAGCAATTGAGTGCCATGTTGGATGAAGATCCAGTGCTTATGGAAAAGAGAGTACAAATTGCAAAGAGGCTTGAATTGTACAAGCAAGCCAGAGACGATATTGACGCTGTGGCTTGGAAATGATAAAGATCCCACACTAATCAAATTGTTGCAGAGAGCTCAGTTTTGCCTCGTCAACCCGACAAGAATCATTTATCACTCTTGTATTCCTTTTTCTATGCCTAGATCTTGCAAATCCAAGTTGATTGGACAAGACTTGAATAAAATTGAAACAAAATATTAACCAGTAAGTCTCTTTCTACGTTACAAACTCAATAAACTTCCCCCGGTCATGATTCAGTGAAGAAAAGTAATAACATATACCTAAGGGAGATTTACTATTTGGTCCCATGTAGTGAAGATATTTAGCAAATGGTCCTAAAGTTTAAAATATTTAAAAAAGGTCCCATAAGGTGTTGTCAATGCAGCACATGGGGTTGTCACTTGACAACCCCTGACAACATCATGTGCTGTATTGACAACACCTCGTGTTGTCAATGGGATCATTTTTTAAATATTTTAAACTTTAGGACCATTTGATAAATAAGTCCCTTATGTGGGATCAAACAGTAAATTTTCCTACTTAATAACCATATTTATTTCCCCAAAAAAAATTATATTTCCGTTTTTTCCTACATTGGTCTTTCGACCTTACTGATTATTAGCGAATTCTCTCCTAGACAATTGAGTATTTCTAACAGAATCAAAATCAAGCAGACTATCGGCGTAGCATAGTATAGTAATATGGTAAATTTATGATTGATCCATAGGCTAACCGTCGTCCACAAAACTACGGTTGGCTTTATATTTATAATTGACTTGCTCTGGTCATCTGCCTTCATTTTTATGTGGATTGATTAATTAAAGAGCATGAACACAAAGACTAACATAAAGCAGAATTGCTGTAAACCTCTCAGCTTTGTCGGTTATTGGCTTCCCAACTAAAGAGGCAGCACAGGCTATTGCAAATTTGTACCAACAGGAGTTCTCATCCCAATTATCTGTAACTTCCTGAACTATACCAGCCAATTAACTAATCAATGGTTAAATAGGTATTGAAAGAGATCGATTTGTCCTCTCCCAAGTCCCCAGGACCAACACATCTAAATGACTTGAATGATTCTCATAACTTGGCAGTAAGAGGCCAAAGAGAGAGAGAGAGAGAGAGAGAGAGAGACCATACACAAAAAACCCCACGGTACATACATATTCCATCAAAGGAGTGTCAGCAACAATGGCACTAGAAACACGAGTGGTACAAGACAACTTGCAGAGAAGTATAAAAACAAAACCAAGCTACTAGAGCAGAAGGAAGACATCAACAAAGCAGCAGCCTCGTAAGAAAGGAATTGAGTTCGTGCACTTAGTTTCGCCAATTCACCTTTGGTCGGAGTCCTGCCTGCTTGCTAAGCATAACTCATGCAACTCATTAAGTATCCACTCCTCCCCCGTATGTCCACCCAGAACCAAAACCCTAGTCCCTCCAACTACACAAGTGCTGTGACCCCAAGCAAATTTTGGAGGTTGCCCTGGCACATTGAGGATCCTCCATGATGGTTTCTCCTCAGATGGGTCCAAAAGAAACAGCTGGGATGGAGAGTGAAGCCCTGCAATGGAGCCTCCAAAAATTATAATCCTCCCACAAGGCATGCTTACTGCGACATGATCTAACCGAGGTGGAGGAACCACAGAACTTTGACCACCTATTCCAGATAATGCGCTATATTCTAGCTGCCTCCACTGAGGCTCTTCATCTTCCAAATCAATCGTATAAGCCTCCCCTGATCGTAATCGCAAGTGTCCACTCTTGGCAAGTCCACCAAACATGAGAATTTTTGTCCTTCCATATACAGAGAGAGAGTGCCCCAACCGAGAAGGAGGAGCCCAAGAAGTTGGGATTTCTCTCCATGTTGGATTATCCGTAGTAAGGTCCAGTAGGTATGTATCACTAAGAAGTACCCCAGCATCTGTGCACCCACCTGAGACTACCAATTTAGACCCTTCAAGAGTGCAAGAGCTGTGCCAAGATCTAGGGAGAGGCGGAGTGCCACCACAGACCTCTTTCCATGTTGGCTGTTGAGCATCCAGATCAAGAACAAACACGTCATTCAGCAATCCTTCCCTACCACATCCTCCAAATACCACCAACCAAGAACCATTTAAGCAAGAGAGTGTGTGGCCCCATCTTCCTGGTGGGGATGATTTCACACTAATCCTACGCCACTCAGGATTTTTAGCATCAAGATTGAGGACAAAAGTGTCATCCATAGGTTGCATATCAACTCCTTCACCTCCGAACAATACAAGGCGATTTCCTGCAGCACAAGCACTGAAATTGCAGCGTGAAGGCTCTACTGCACCTCCAACTGTCAGTTTTCTCCAACAAACAGCCTCAAGAGTGGTTAGTTCTCGGCTAAGACGACCCCATCCTAACTTCTTGGTCATCAGTTCCAATGCACCAGTCACTTCTTTTCCCCATGCATTTTGACACACCATCTTTCTAACATGCTCATTCTGCGTTAATTGACGGATCCTTCTGCACACAGACCCAATTGATGCAACATCCCTTGGTGTCAAGCGTGATAAGATGTTATGAGCCAAGACCTCATCAGAAAGCTGAAGAATGCCACACATCTCTTGGTGCTGACAGTACAATGGTTGTCCACTTTTGAGAGAAACTTTACCAGTGTTATCAATTTCCTGACTGCAGGTCTCCTTGAACACTGGATATGATACATGATTTAGATCTATATTTGCTTCAGAAAATAGCTGGATGCCTATTACATGTGTCATAGTTCCATCGTCATCATGAATTGGAGCAAGTCTCAGCCTGTTCACTAAAGGAATGCCATCCTTCCTGAAATTCAGAAGTTCACCTTGGAACTCAATACCTTCCTCAAGACATCTTCTAATCTCAGAAACAACAACGGGATCCACCAAAGGATGCCTCCTTTGAGCATGAGGGTCCCTATACTGTAAGAACCGACTGAAACCAAAGATACATCAAAGTGGTTAACAGGGTATTCTTTGGCAAATAAAACCATCAAATAAAGACAAGAACTAAGACAACTTCCCAACACTTCACTCTTAAGTGTCCGTTCGACGACCATACAAAAGAAAAGAAAAGAAAGTCAGCACATCATTGAACTGACATACCCAGCGGCTCTAGAGATTAAAATAAAAGGAAGAATTTTCTTGAAGCTCAACAAAGATGATATATAATTTGGGCTCATGCATGTAGTCTTATTAAGTCAATAAAACAAGGAGGATATATGGCCTTGTGTAGAAAAGAGGAAATAAAGGATGACAACCCATGCAAACTGCATCTTCTCTAAGCTCTGCTACTTGTTTCAAACACTTGCTCTTTCTGATGGGAAAAAAAACCCTCCCCTCCCACAATTACCACAAAAGAAAGTTTTTCAAGTTTTAAAAAATAGGAACTTAAGAAATGTATACAATCAAGTGACATACCATATCTATGTAATAAATATTGTAACTCAATAAGAGCAGACACTTATGCCAATTTACTCCAATTATTACGCTACAGGAGTAATCAGAAGGCCATGGTCAAGAGAAACATGCACCACCAATGACCAAATTAAAATGCCCCGGCAAAAGTTAGAGTCATATATCTTGAAAATTTAGAGAAGTACAGAATTTTGCGGAACTGCTCGTTATAATTTAGATAAATATAGGATACATCAATGCCATAAAAGTCACATTTTTTTAAACATATCCACTAACCTAAATCTCCCTCAGTGGTAAATGACTCGAATAAGCACAAACGAAACAAATGCTAGACTTCACACCAAAGGAAGTGGTCGAGGTAGCACGAGACATCGAATCCTCTTGCCATACTAAGAAAGTTCTACCGAGATCATCCAAGATAAAGCAAAAATTTTCCATAAAAATGCTAAAATCTTGAAGCTCCCCTCGCTTTGAAGCTCTATATGTTCCTCACTATTCACTAAAATTAAGAAAAGAACCAGATAATTTCCAAAACGAAAACTTTTGAAACTCGAGTAATATTCTTAAACCGGGAAAACTCTGAAGCAATAAAGTAGATCGCTGCTTCCACCTAGAAAACAAAGTTTTTCCATAAGAATTAAGGGTAGGAGTAAGCGAAACGTGCAACTTGTGAAGTTACAACATTAGAATGGGGGCACTCTTCTTTACTGACGTAAATAAAGATAAATTATCCCCTCAATATGGGAAGGAATAGAGATGAAACACCATTTACTTCCCAAAAAATAGTGGAGAAGTGATATTGTGCTCGGAAATATGTATACCGAATTAACACCAGCCATCTGTCTCTAGATAGGACGATTGGAACGCATCAAAAACTTCAATTTGGCGTAGATCTGAAGGCACAAAAATCATTGCGCAATTTAACGAGAGGAATCGATTTCAGAAAGTAATCGCAACAATAAATCCGTAGTCAACCATGCAATTTATTATGTATTTCCGCCTTTAAACCGACAAGGCAGTAAACCCTGCACTTCACCTTCTCGCAATCTCCTCCAAACAGGAAAGAGTAAAAGGTGTACAAGAAAAAACAAGAAGAAAAAAAATATAGGAAATATGATGAGACAAGGAAAAAAAAGGAACTGAAATTCTCACCAGTTGCGACCCAAAACCTCATCGGCGCGATATCCGGTGATGAATTCAAAGACCTTGTTGACATAGATGACGGGAAAATCAGGTTCAAGAGCATCGGAGACAACGAAGGACGTAGGAGAGGCAGGATAGTAGAAGAGGCCGGGCTTGAGAGGAAGCTCACTTTCATCCTCCGCAGCCACTTCCTCTGTTTGACCCTTTTTCTCATTCTTCATGCATTTCAGCCTCTTCCCTGCGTTGTTCTGTACATCCCCTTCCTTCTCTATCTCTCTCGCCATCGCCATGTAAGAAGAAGAAAGGAACAGCCTCTGACACTGTATCTCTCTCGCTCTATATGGCTATGGTGGAAGCAGAGAGAAGGATATTGGAGGGAGGGTGGCCAGAGTGTGAGAGTATAACAGAGGGAATATTTTGGACAGGAATGACCCTGATGAAGTGGAGAAATTACAGGAATGAAGGGGGCATAAGGTCGCAAGTGAAAAGGTCAACGAGTGACGTGTCTTATGATATTTTGGGGAGGAAAATATCTGAGCGGAAATCCCACCGTAAAGCTGCCACGTCAGGAGGTGCGCCCCAAGATATTTTCTTTATTTTCATTTGGCGGGCTTTACATGTTCGGTTGTTGTTCCTCTCTCATGGTTTCTTCTCTGCTTTATTTTATCTTCTCACCACCAATTGCTCCACAATCCCAATTATCTTTTTTAAAATAAGAATTCTTTAATTTTTTTCAAAGATTAAAAAATTAATTTAACTAATATATTTAAAATTTTTCTCTTCATATAACTTATAAATTAATATATAATCTAATGATATACATAAAATTATACAATATGTACTATAATTAAATACAATTTATACAACTAATCAATTTAAAAAATCAACTGAATATTATATTAAGAATTAAATTATCAATCCAGATGTTAACTATAATAGTCCTAACTATAAAATCGAAATTCTACTATATTCCTAATAATACCAATTATGTTTTTTAAAGTCTTTAGATGTACCTTTTCCGTTCGACGAAGGACAGCCAAGAAAAACTCAAATATTTGTTGCCATGTAAAAAAAACTCAAATTTATAGCATTAGATGTTGCCGATATTGATGGGCTACCAAGAATTCTATTATTTAAATAAAATCACGAACGAAAAAAACTTATATTATTTGAAATTTTAAATATGGAATATTTTTAAATTTTTTATATTAAACATTATCTCCAAAGGCAATTAATTTATTTTGAAGGGTTAAAAAAATTAAATAAATTACTTAATTTTAATATATATACTCTTAAATACTTATATGTATCATTAGATTATAAATTATTTTATAAATCAAACAGATTAATTAAAAAATAATAAATATATAAATTATTTAGTTTATTTAATCTATAAAAAATTAACTGAATTTTAATTAAAGATCACACCCATGACTATTAAGCAGCGGCGGTTTGGGTATTACACCCACGGAATTGCACCTTTTTTGGTTAAAAAAATCTAGCCCGTACTGTGTGTGTACGCAATTGAATGGTTGTGGCATGTTCCAGATATTTTAAATTTATTCGGAGTCTGAGATATTTGCTAAAAGAAGAATAATTCATCAAGCTCATGAAAATTTATAATTGCTAAAGGGAAAATTAATCCGAATCCAACCCCAGTTGTAGTCCTTGATGTAACTTAATCTTTATAATTTTGATTCAGTTGTAACTCAATTCCTAAAATTTAACTTATTGTAACTAAATTCTTATAATTTCAATCATTTTATAATTTATCATGTATATTTTAAAAACAAAATCATATGTAATAAATTATGGGGATCAAAATGGCTTTTATTACACATGATTTTATTTTTTAAAATATAGTGAGTAAATTATAAAACAATTCAAATTATATGGACTTAATTGCAATAAATTAAAATTTAAGAATTGAATTACAAACGAATCAAACATATAAGTCATAAGGATTGAGCTGAATGAGTCAAAATATGATTATTGAGTTACAACTGCGTCAAAATTATAAAAATCGGAAGAGATTTAATGAGGATAACTTTGGTAAAAAAGTTAGAGTAACTCAGAAAGTAAACCTTCTCTTAAGCTACTAAACAAACACATAATAACTCAGTTTAGCCTCCCCACAACCAAAATAATTTTCTGTCTTGCGGAGAAGATAATGTTGATTATGGAGTAGTGAGAATATTTTTCAATGACACTTTTTTTGTAAAATTATCACAAGAGACGATTTTTTCAGGACATTATCTCCCAATAAGGAATCACATATTGATTCATGGGATTAACATTTTCCGTTGAATCTAACCTACTGGTAAGATTATCATTGAATTATAAGAGATGTATAGAGTGTGTTTAGGAAAGCTTCTCAACACCCTAAAAACACGTTCAACAGTGTTTTTCCGTAAAACAAGATAATCTCCTTCACACATTTACCTCGTAAATGGTAACATCACTTCTACACCGTCTTGCCAAACGGATCCACGAAGTGAAAGTGAAAAGTCGTGTTTGTCTCATCAAATTTAATTACGTCACGATTTTAAACTCATCCATCCCATTCCTCATAAAACTTTACCCTTATAAAGATATTATTGAATTTTATCAACGTTACAATTTTATTTTTACGTTCAACGCCATACATTTTTTTTTTAATGAAGTCCAACATCAAATATCTTCGACATGAACAGGTACAACTGAGAACGAAAAGTTGGCGTACAGCAACAGTTCTTTGAATCTTTCGTATGGTAAATTCTCATTACAAACAAAAATCCAACAAAATGTTTACCAACACAAGGTTAACCACATTTGGCGGATGGAACAATATTATCCACACGATTATGTATCCCATATGAAATCTATTATTTTCTTTATCAGAGTTTGTGATTGCTGCTCTTTAATTATCATGAGACTTTTGAATGATTACATCTTTTTTAAAACCTTGTAGTAATTCAGTCTGAATAAAATGAGGTCAAAAGTTGGCTTACAGCCTAAGAACATCAGGTTGGAGAAACCGAGGAACCCAGGATTTAGACTTCGGTTTAAGATATGACACCTCACTGACATTACCATTCTTTTCCATCCTGGCCGTACGAGCCATCAGCAATTAGGTATCCTCAGTATCTCAATCAAATCTTAACCAATTATGTTCGAGATAAATATTATATTTAAATTGCATTTATTTTGTTAAAAAGAATTTTTGTTCATGAAAAAAAAGTTACTAAACGTTAGAGTGTGTGAGCTAACTTACTGTTGTTGCTAAACACGCACTTAAATTGATGGGAGAGACTGAGTCACTCTGCAACTTGTGGTGAGTGTTAATAGGTTAGAGCTACTCAAATATTTGATTCATCCTATCCTGAAAAAAGACTAGTGCCCCATTTAGTATGCTGGAATTGAGGCCTGATGATTGGAAGTGGAATTCTGAAACTTGGTTGTTACTCATCTATATGGAAATGACAAATCCATCAAAATGGATTCCATGAAACTGAGATTTGGGGATCATTATACCCTTGCAATGCACACCTCCCTCAGTCAATCTCCTTCATCCTCGTTCTCTCTCTGAGAAACAATGGTGAATGGGGATGGTAACGGTGAAGACAAGTGACAAAGACGTCGATGAAGGTTGATTGTGATGACAGTGAAGCACCAGTGTGATGACAGAGCGTGTTGATTCCAAATCTGAAGCTGTCAAGTTCTACCATCATCATCATCATCTCTCGCTCTTTACCAGCAACCGCTCATTCATTCTTCGACTCATGACGATGTTGGCTTCTACCAATGTGTTGATTCCGTTCATTCTAGTTCGTGTTGATTTCGTTCGTTTGAGCCTGCTCCTCTTCCTCTCTTCTTTCTGTTTCTACCAATGGCTCTTTTCATTTTTTGTTTGAATAGCTTGTAAAAGTTTGCTTATGTGATGGTGTCCAACGTTTCTGGTGGCTGCATGTGGACAAATTCCAGTGACGGTAAACAGTAGAGTGGTCGATGGTGGTGATTTTATGGAGGTGGAAGGGTTTTTTTTTGGGTTTTGAGGGTATTTTAATATTTTTCACATTACAAATATGTATTTCAATCAAAATTTATACCACATCCCTTCCATCCTACCAAACATGATTTAAAACTCACTTCCATTTCCAACAAAAACACTTCCACATACCAAACGAGGCATAGATCCACCAAGAACCACCATGGGAACAAGTCCGCATCTAATACGTTCACATGCCCACACCTTACAAGCAAAGTCTATCCAAAAAACGTTATCCTGTAAACACTTTCACAGGTTTCCGCCAAATCATTTCCCTCCAGGCAGAAAACCCAAAATGGTGAAAAAAGGGAAGAAAGAGTTGCCTCACATACCGTAAAAGAAATTGTATCCACTAAAAGACATTTACAGCATAACATATGGCATGGAAATAGTGCTCTTGATGAATCATATGCGATCTATGTATGAAGCTTTAGCAGCATACAAAATTCAGGACCTCCCCACCTCACCCCAAGATTTTCTGAGATGAACTACTAGTTTGGTTCCCAGATTTTCTGGGACGAAATAAGAGCTCTGAGTTAATCTTGCTTCTTGAGATGCTTATTAGGTTGCTGAGAGTCTCCTGTAGATTGGTTCATGCTAGCTTTGGCCTCGGCAACAAATTTTGGATCAGGCACATGTTTATCTGCAGGTTCTCTCATTGCCATGATTATGTAAAATACTATGACAATGTTAACTGATATGACGGCAAGAAATCCGCTCACCAGAGTGGTAGAGTAAGGGGACAAACTGGTGGATCCTGTTTCAGACGGAGATGTTAATGTTAATGTCTTTCTTACGACTAAGAAGCCAGAAAAGCCAACTCAGAACTTCCGTCGCCTTTTCCTTTCTGCCATTTTGGCCGGATACCATATTCAAGTTGAGTCATGAAAAAAAAATGATACCCTTTAAAGAAGCCCATTCATGCAGTCAAGTCTATTCAAAGTAGAAGAAAGAATTTCTAATTGTACTACTGAATAAATGTGATCTTATGTTTAAAAGAACCAGACGTTATGCAGGGGTTGTCAATGAAACACAACCTCACAGCCAGGGCAGGAAAGGGTCTCCCTAATGGAGAGACTATCATCATGATATTGGAAAGAGGGAAGAACCCTCGGGAGCAATAAAGGGAAGGTGGTTAAAAGAATTAATCTCCGGCACAAATTTATATACAGATAATTGTAGGTCAGCAGACACACTAGTTATAAGTTTTTTTATATAAAATAGAGAAAAACCATCAAACACATATTACAGCACAAAGGAGCACCCATGTCACATATATATAAGCAACACCAGGAAAAACGAAGAGCTTTAAAAGGCTTACCAGGCAGCAGATTATGGTTAAACCCATATAGAATTGCAAGAGGGGCAGCCCACATAAACAGTGACGCAATAAAAAACTTCTGAATTACTCCTATCATTTTTGCCTGCAGATTTTGGGCGAAAAGATTAAAAATGACATCTCCAACCAGATTCAACAGAAGAGCTAAGCGGTTTCCATTATTCCGTTTCTTCATTTGCTCACCTCTCTGCACTTAACTTGGCACAGCCAATAAAGAACTAGACTTCAAACGACGCCTCAACTTAGACAACTTGATTTATAAATGCACGTTTTAATTTATTCTGACGCAAAACCAGAACTTCTAATGTCCCAAAGAATTGAAATGATTCAAAAAGAAATACAAGAGACAAGCATCGGATCCATTGGTCGACGGATCGATAATAAACGGTTTCCCGGTTTACCGACAAGGAATGATGTGTGAATAGACATACTATGTTGCCCCCAAGTTAAAAAAAAAAAATCAGTAGAAAAATCAATTCATCTGGCAAACTGCAATTTTCAAAACCCTAGCCCGATATTTTACTAGGATTTTCAACTGTCATGTATGAGATTCCGAGCCAAACTGACAAAATTTTAGCATCTCGCAGTTGAATAAAGAAACCGGTTCAGCAATAGAGAAGTTTTCCAGATTGACTCAAATACTCTTCTCCCCACAGCCCCCGAGGTTGGGGTCACTTTCATTTTGTCAAATGATGCAATGCATAGCTGCCAGGGAATACCTTGTAATGAGAGAGAAGTTGGGACGACTCTGATCTCTGAGCTTCCTCGATTTCTTGAAGAAGGATGGAGGACACCGTTGATTGTAGTGTTCGTCTACTTCTCGTTTGAACTATAGTTAGTCTCTCTCAATAGCTGCCCCCTGGGAATATGGGATCACTGGATTTGGGAACTGGATCCAGTGCGAGAATACTCCTTGTACAGGATGCGAGGAGACACGTGGCGTGATCGTTGCTGTAAAATGAGATCAACGGTCTTGATAAAATACGGCGCGGGCAACCGGATGAATTTTTTTTGCCCAATGATGATTGGGGCAATCGGAATCCAAACACCCAAATGTGATGGAATTGCTAGAGAGAAAGTTGTATAGAACAAAGCAAAAGTAGATAATGTGTTTGTTTGAGAACGAGGTAAAGAAATATTTTTATGTAAGTGGGATAAATGTACGAAGGAGATTATCTCATTTTTTAAAAAAATAATGTTGACTGTGTATTTGACTTTTTCAAACGCTCTGCCAAACAAACCAACTGTAATGACCTCTTAAATAATTTGGTGGGAAGGAAAGTGGCTCCCGCTGAACATTATTAGAGCAGTTATTGGTTTGCTTGGAACGATGTTAAACACATGCTCAATTTTGTTTGTCCGTAAAATGAGATAATCTTCTTCATATATTTACTTTAAATTGTAGAAAGTGTTTCTCTATCACGTTCCCAAACGAATCCATTATTAGCATTTGTACCACAAATCAAAGAGTTGCCCACGATCCTAGGAGTGCAAAATTAAGCAAGAGATTTACGAAACTCTTTTGTTATGAATTTATAGGAATTAAAAAAATACAGACACGAGCATACTGGAATGTTCTTGCTGATATTCTTGGCAACGAACCACTCGGATTGTTTACAAGAGAGATCCCTATATGGATTTTTTTTTCAGTTATGTTAGTTTCGAAGCACCAAGTGTATCAGAGAATTAATGTTATAAATTTGCCCTGAAGATGCGAGCATATAAAAATGGAGCAAGTTGTAGAAAAAGTAATGGGGTTGATAAGCCCTGAACTCTTATGCTCCGTTTGGTTGCATGGAATTGGGGGGTGGGAAGTGGAATTGGGGTTGGAACTCAGAAATTGCTCTGTTTGGTATCATGAAAGTGGGTTCCACGGAACCCAAAAAACCTGGAACTGGGTTCCACCCTCTCCCCATGGGAACCCAGTTCTAATTCCATGGAACCCACTCTGGACCCTTTTGCCCTCCCACTCCCTCGTCTGCTCTTCGATCCGGCATGGTAGAGGTGGTTGATGGCTGCTGGCGGGCGGTCGACGTAAGTGGCGACGGAGGTCCTTCTTCTCCCGCGACAGATATGGGCGACAAGGAGGAGGGATCTGTGACGCGACGGCGATCTTCGACACAGCTTTTTCTCGATCTGGGTCGATGAAATCGGCTTCGTTGAATGGATCTGGGTCAACAACATCGTCTTTGTTGGATGGATCTGGGTCGACGACATCAGCTTGCGTGGCTTCTCCGTCGACGATCTCCGGCTCTCTGCAACGAGATCTCCGACCCTCTGCAACGCTTCTCCGTCGAGGGGAAGGATTTGTTGGAGAATGAGGGATTTTTTTGATAGAGGGTATAAAGTCCTTTCCACTGTAAATATAAATATTAAATTAAAATAATACCCCACTTCTTTCCACCCACCAAACATACTTTTAATCTCACTTCCAATTCCAATTCCAATTTCACTTCCAATTCCATCAAAATCAATTCCGCATACCAAACGAGGCATTAGGCTTCTTGGTAGGAGCAGCTTGGGGGCTCCCCTCAGGACCCAAGTTCGAAGAGGGGAAGATGAATCTCTGTAATGGGGTTGATAAGGAAATAAAGACCTACACAAGGGTTAGACCTTCAGTGTTGCCAAGAGACAGAGGGCAGGATCACAAAAGGGGGGGAGAGAGAGAGAGAAGACCTACACAAGGGTTAGACCTTCAGCGTTGCCAAGAGACAGAGGGCAGGATCACAAAAGGGGGGGAGACAGAGAGAGATCAACAGAGCAGCAAAATAGTGGAACAAGAGTGTTTGGCAAAGGGCAAGCGCACGCACAAGATCACACTGTGAGCACATGTTGTTACTATTGGTAGAAACCAAAAATCCACGGGTTCAACCCGTTTTACTGACTCTATACGAAATTATTACGTCTTCCTCCAGTTTGGTTAGGATTGGAATGGAAAAGGGAGAGATTTTGCAGATTATAAAGTAAAATTTATTTCACAATATTTTTCATTAAATCCAATAAATTCATAATTCTATATCTTCAAGTCCCTTTCAGATGTATGAAATATCTTAGCTTATTATTTCCATAACTAATTATTTTATATAAAAAATGGGAGAACCCCAGTTGAATCAGCCAAAACAACAAAATTCACATATTTAAATCTATATTTTTAACAAATTCTTAATGAGATCAATAGGTCTCATTAAATATGTTTAAATGTTTTTAACAGAACGCCCCTTTGTTGTTGAAATTAAAATTAAAATTAAAAGTATGTTTAAGCTATTTTAGCTGGATTTAATTGGAATTTTTCTTTGATTTTAAGAATTTAAAAATTTAACATCCAGAACCTATGAGTTTGTACTTATCACCAATATTGCATATTTGGATTCTTGTGCAATAAATGATTTTTTTTCACCATTTCTATTAGCGAATACGCCACACATGGTTTCAACAGGAAACTAACATTTGTGCTCACAAAGTGCATCAACTCAAAATGATAATAATAAACACATGAAACATAACCAACAATAGGATAGTAAAACGGGTAGAACACAAATTCAAATCAGAGAAGTTCACTTGTTAGAAAAGATGAAACTTTTTATATTCTAAGTATCTCTCGAAAGGGAGCAACTTACGTTAAGGAATCCTTATCAGCTTAGCAAAATAATAATAAACACACGGTGGTAAAAAGAATAAATGAAAAATAACACTCATTTATCACAAAAAAATGGTGCGATTATTTCATCGAAAGTACTTTTATTATCATCCAAAGTAATTATCCCACATTTCATAATAACAAAATAGACATAACATATTAAAGATAAGTCCAAAGAAAGAAAATGGGAAGAAAAGCTAATAAAACAGTAAAATTAGTTTACACCCATTCCAAGATCAGATAACGAAGGACTAACGGTCGACTC
The DNA here is from genome assembly GCA_025593235.1 of Vachellia pachyceras. Lineage (NCBI taxonomy): Eukaryota > Viridiplantae > Streptophyta > Magnoliopsida > Fabales > Fabaceae > Vachellia > Vachellia pachyceras. Next base: position 18,739 of record JANTPZ010090354.1, on the reverse strand, counting down.
AAAAACCACATATGTATTAGAAGCTAAAATAACTTGTAAGAAGAGTGATAATAACACCCAAGCCAAAGGCGCACTCCCTTATAAGCCTCTATTGCATAAAGATCTATTGTAGCATTTCTTTATCTAGGAGAAAAAAATAGAGAGAACCCGACTGGTGATACTGTGATATTTATTATATCCTGAACTATACATCGATTCTTTCAATTTTATAGGGTAGGCTGCTTTAAACTTGCACAACCAAACAACAGTTGACAGTCAGTTTCAAATATTACTTTATTGTAGCTTTGGTTTGTAGCCAACGTTAGTGCACGCTCTAAGGCTACTGCTTCTGTCATAAAAGGTTTAAAAAAAAGGTCACATATTCTTAAATCCATAATCACGTACGTAGGTCAACAATATTTGTCCAGGAACGCCTCCCAGGTTAAACCTTTCTCCAGATACTCAATATTGTTAGGGTCAAATGGCCCTTTGATTCTATCAATGGACTTCAGCACTGCCCTCGCAGGAATAACGCTCTTTGTCGGGTCAGGTGAGGTTCCATAGCTCAAGCAAGAAGAGAATCCCTGAAATGTTCACAACTAAAACATTGAAGCTTCGGAACATATCTGCAAATTACCAACAGTTCTTACATCAATTCAAATACAGACTCAACTTGCGGGATTGATTTAATTAATATACACATTGTGATAGTTTCCCAGATGAAGTTCATCTTGATTATAAACTACATCCTCATCTCAGAAATTCAGTAAATCCCATTTGTCCATTTCAAGGGGTTCTCGTCCAGGGAAAGTTAGGATTGTTTACTAATAAGAAATACAAAAATAAAAAAGAACTCGTCTCGACTCAGGTCCAAATGGGTTTTAAACCAAACTGGTTCGGCTTTCAAATTCAATCTCTGTTCTCGTGTGAATTCAACAATACTATGAGTAATTTCTCTGGTACAGTAATGACTAATGAAGCGCTCTTCTATTTCAGGAGTAAACTGACCTTGAAGATAAGCACATCCACTTCCCCGTCATCCACGAGAGCATGGACAAGCAGAGCTTCTCCTCTGGATGATTGACTATACAGTTCCAACTTAGCAATCTGCTCGTTGTGTCCGTCTTCGTCTTCGTCTTCGTCGTCATCTTCGTACCTAACTCGCCGCCTCGCGTAGCTTAAAGCGCTCGAAACCCTTTGTTCTCTCAGATTCAAGGCTTGAACGGCAGAGTAGAAGCTAGAATTACAAGAACAGGTGCTCGTCGGAGAAGATTGCAGCATAGGGATAGGGGATAGTGATGGCTGCAGCATTGTGCATAAGCCTAAATTTTTCAGCATTAGGGTTTGGAGGGTTGGAAATCGGAACACAGAGGGAAAATGCGAGCACACTCTTTGACGATCGGGTAATTTCCCTCGCAGGAAGGAGGACAATACTCCACAAACCAGCTTGGGCTCGTGGATAACGCCGTCCAGGTATATCCCTCCCTCTATTTTGTGCTTGTTTGGCAACGGTACACGTAAATCAAGACAGAACCATCTTGAAATCTGTAAAAACCATCTCGAAATCTATAAAAATCATCTTGAAATAAAATCCACAAAATACCTCGAAATCTGTAAAATCCATTCTCCCAACGGAGTTCCCAAATACACGCATGTGGCGGGGAAGTCGCGTTAACGTCATTAAAATTCTATTTTATTAATGTGGACAACGCGAGGCCAGAACAAATGATAATCTGATCTTTTGATCAGATATGTAAACTTGGAACATTTTATAAAATTCTTCAATTGAAAATATAAGCATTTTTTGAATTGCTTGGTCTCCACTTTCTTAAATTTTTTGGATAACTGTTTGGCATTCAAACAATTTGCTAGGACAGGTAATGCAGGTTGACCCTCTATTCAACCCCCAATGGGCTGTTTTTAAGCAGCCTGAGCCCAATACCATATGATTATTAAAAAATTAACTTTTTTTATTGTTTATCTGTAAAACTGCATAGTCATATGATTAGATTCTCGCTAATAAATTTTTAATAATGAAATTTTTAAAAAAAATATAAATATTAATGTTTTGTTATAATTTAAAGTATAATATTATATAAAGTTAATATAAAATTAAAATATTTTATACTATTTTTTAATGTATTAAGTATTGTTTGTCCTAGAAAATATAATTTAATGTTACTTTTTTATTTCTAGATGAAAGAAGTAAAAATAGTAAAAAAAATACATTATTTTCTTAAAATAAAAATGGGTTATAAGGGCCAGTCAGCCAACCCGAGGTTAGACCGGGTGGGCTTGCATTTTTACATCCCAAACATGTCACTTTTTGGCTGGCCGACGGGTTGGGTCTTCCCACTCCTATTGCATGGTGGTGTGTGTTTGGGAATTCATTGGGAGAAATGAGTTTACAGATTTTGAGAAGAATTTACGGAATCCAAAAATAATTTATAGATTTTAAGATTATTTTATCTTGATTTACGTACACCGTTGGAAAAAAGTTCTTCTCAAATATGTACGCATGGGTGTAAATGCAATCACTATTATAAGACTCTAAAGAATAAATGCAATTACAAGAAATTTTCATAACACGCTGTATGCAGTAGTAAATTTCGTTCATATGTTGTTGAGCATTTTTAATGATTATATTATTCCTGTACAATTTCATAATAATTCTCCTAATATTTATTTTCTCATATATATCCATCTGTGCAGTTGAGTAAATTTTGATTTTTTTCATTTGATCTTTAATATAAGATCATTTTAATAAATCTACTGCATTGCATGATGAATCTTATATTTAAAGAGGGTGTATTTGGTACCTTTGTTTAAAAAGCAGTTTTCTTTTATCATTCAACGAAAAAATGTCAACCTTTTATGAGAACATGCTAAATTGATATGGCAGGTGAGTTGACCATTCGTGAATTAATGGTTAGAACTCTATAGTATACTTACTAACAAAATATTTTAAACTTTGATTGCATCGTTCACAGAGATAAGAGAGAATGAGAGATGCTGCTTTTTAAATTATTTGAGTATGATTTTAAAAATTCAGATTCATTTAGCTTGATCGTTAAAATGCTATGAAGAGAGATTTTTCATTGAAAGCCATATTTTAATGCAGATTGATCAGAGTTTAATATAAAATTCCTTTCATATATGTATATGTAAACTATACATGACATTGAAGAAATAGTTTATACCACTAATCTAAATAAATTAATATCCAATTGAAGAAAATTGAAGATGTCGATAACGTTTACTTTTTATCTTAACTTACGTGCATTGTTGAAGGAAAGATTTCCCGTAATTCTTTTAAAATGAAAACAGGGACTCAAATTCACAACCCATGGTTACTTCCACCCGACAAATTCACAAAACATATACACTTAGGTTGCTTACATTGGCAAAGGTCGATATAACTAACACGTGACCATTAAACGGTTCAACAAACTGGTAGAGTAATTTTGACTCTTTAAATATAACTATTTATGGTCAAGTCATATTCGAGATTATTGTGAGTCTCAACTAAATGCAGCTCTTTTATTTTTATTTTTTTTATTTACACTGAGCCGACCTCAAGGCTTTGTTATGGAGGGACAATTTTAACCCAAGGCCCTAGACCTTGAACATTCAGAAATAAAAAGATGATGAGCAAGAGTAGTGGGGCCAATTTGGGGAGGCAAGCCACTGAGAGTGAGAGACAAGAGCCAACTGTTTGTCGGATATCATCTAAGAACGTAATAAAAAAATATTTTTATGTAAGTTAAGTTAAATATGTAGAGGAGATTATCTCGTTTTACAAAAAAATACGGTTGAATGTACATTTGACTTTTAGAAACGTTGTTCCAAACAAACCCAGTACTAATGGGGAACGCTGTGGGCCCTTATCCTACTTAATTATCACCTTCTTCTTTCTTAATGACATCTTTCTTCCATAATCCAAATCCCAAATATTTATTTAAACTTTAAAACTTACATTGAACCCAAAAAAGTGGCCAAAAAAACATTGAACCAAAAAAAAGAAAACATTGTCAATGATTAATGAGCATTAATAAAAGCCATATCAATTTTTTATTTCCTTCCCTCGCTCATCTCTGCGTTATCTTTCTTCATCACCATTTCCGTTCCCTCCCTTCCTTCCCATCTCCATTTCAATTTCACTTCCCTTCCCTTTTCAATTTTGGAAACATTTCAACCCTCCCAAAATTTTCTTCAATTCTGGCAGATCTGGCTTTTAAGACGTTCAATTTCTTTCCTTTTCCGGCGGGATTCTAGGTTTTTAGTTTCCAATTCCGTCAAGGTCTTTGTTCATGGCTAATTTCGGGGGCTCTGTATAGTTTTGGGCTGTCCCTGGATTTGCTGTGTCAGATTGTGCTGCAATGGCTGCTTTGCAGAGAGTGACACTGTCAAGCATGGGCACTAGTGGAATCAACTATGGCACCTGCAAAGGCGGTGGTGCTGCAACTACTGAGAAGGTGGTTCCTGATAAGTTCCCAGTTGGTCTGAGGGTTCTCGTTGTGGACGATGACATCACTACTTTGAAAATTATCGAACAAATGTCTCTTAAGTGTCATTATCGCGGTTAGTCTTTTTTTCCTTTGTGGAAGTTTTCATGCCCATTGTATTCAATTGTGAATTATTTACCAGCAATTCCGGTGTAGCATGAATCTTTTCAACGAATTTGGAGCATGAAGAAGTTTGTTTATTTCCTGCTGGTTGATAGTAGATATGCTATGATCGTGACTTAGGTAGTGGGTTATTTGAATTGCTTGCAAATATTTTTGTTCAAATTTGCATGTTAATTACACACTATTAAAATTTGGCTATTTTGTTTGTTGCACATTGACCATAGGATATCTGTTTTTAGAGTTATATTCTACTAGTAATAGTCTGGAGCTAATTGAGATTGTAGGTTATGTCTAGCGTGACACACTCGTGGCTGCTCTTTTATTTTGCCGGTAATAAGTGGTTGCTGTAAACTTGGACAACGGTAGCATCTTAATTAACCGATTATTTATTTATTTTCAGTCACCACATGTTCCGAGGCTACTGTTGCTTTAAATCTTCTGCGGGAAAAGAAAGGCTGTTTTGATGTCGTACTGAGTGACGTTTATATGCCTGACATGGATGGGTATAAACTCCTGGAACATGTTGGGCTGGAGATGGATCTTCCTGTTATCAGTAAGTGTTGCTGATCGGGTCTCTAGAATTGCTTAAATGTACTTCAATGGCTAAAATACACTTATATTTATAACATATGCAAGAGAGTCTTGAATAGGTATACGATCATGATCCTACGTACAATAGTCACTTTAATAATTTAGAACACATTAATTTATAGTTTTCAAGATGAAACAGATAACATTAAAATGAAATTTTAAGAAATATAATTTTTAATAAGCGTTATTTTAAAACAATATTTTGTTTAAGGGTATTTGATAGAATACCAGCAGCACACAGAAATAGTCCTCCTATTTCTGTGTGCTGCTGGTATTCTAGCAGTATTTCAGTAATATTTTGGCATCAAGGGAGGTTTTTGTGTATTTTGATGATAGAGGATGAGGATTTTTGTAATTTAGACATCTCTCAGATAAGGGAGAGTAATTCACCCTAATATTTAAATTGCAAACTGTCAATATTCTGCAGTGATGTCTGCTGACGGTAGAACAAGTGCTGTGATGAAGGGTATCAGACATGGGGCTTGTGACTATTTGATTAAGCCTGTTCGTGAGGAGGAATTGAAGAATATATGGCAGCATGTTGTTAGGAAAATGTGGAATGAAAATAAAGAACATGAAAATTCTGGCAGCTTGGAAGATAATGATAGGAATAGACAAGGAAAAGATGATACTGAATATGCTTCATCTGTAATTGATGCGGCAGAAGCAGTTAAAGTGTCAAAAAAGAGGGTCGGTTCAAAAGATGATGATGATGGTGAACTGGAGAATGACGATCCATCCACATCTAAGAAGCCCCGTGTGGTCTGGTCAGTAGAACTGCATCAACAATTTGTCAGTGCTGTGAACCAACTTGGTCTTGACAGTATGAATCTTCAACATTTTATCTTTCTGTTAATTCTCTTTTGTTTTGTATATTCATCCATTCAACTGATTCCATTGGTGTTACTGAAATATGTTTAAAGATCATTCTACTCAATAAACTTTTTTCCTTGCAGTATATCTTATGAGATTTTTTTTTTTGCCATTTGTATCAGAGGCTGTACCAAAGAGAATTCTCGAACTGATGAATGTCCCTGGTTTGACAAGAGAAAATGTTGCAAGTCATCTGCAGGTTTGATTCAGTTTACTTTCATGTGCTTATTCAGTAAATTATTTTTGTTGTGTTCTGGGTTTGTGTGTAACTTTACATGGTTTTTGGAAAAATGGATTTTGTTTAGACATATTAATATTCTCATGGGAAGTCTGTCATATAAGATGACTCATCACACAAAATCCTTGATAATTTAATAAGCTTTGATATTTTATTATTGGGTATTTAGAAGCCTATAGCCCATAAATGAGGATTGTGTGAATTTGTTAGTTCATGTTGTCATTATGAATTGCAATATTGATTGGCAGAAATTCAGGCTTTATTTGAAGAGAATAAGTGGAGTGGCACAGCAACAAAATGGGATTCCAAATGCAGTCTCTGGGTCTATGGAATCCAGGCTAGGAGGACTTGGAAGGTTAGACATCCAAGCTCTGGCTGCTGCTGGCCAAGTTCCTCCTCAAACACTAGCAGCCCTTCATGCAGAACTCTTAGGCCGTCCAGCCACTGGCTTGGTGTCAACAGTGGACCAGGCTGCTCTTCTGCAAGCTTCCATACAGGTCCCCAAGCATTCCCCTGCAGAACATTCTGTGGCATATGGTCAGCCTCTAGTAAAATGCCCATCCAACATTGCCAAGAATTTTCCTCAATCCATCCTTACTGTGGATGATGCACCTATTGGTTCGATGGGATCCAATAGTAATCATGGAAGGGTGAGTGTTCAGAATAATAACATGGCAATGGATATGCTGCAGCAACAGAAAAGGCACCAGTTCCAGCACACACAGCAGCATAAGCTGCAGCAGCAATCACTGATGCAAGATCAAACTCGTTCAGTTAACGTTCAACCATCTTGCTTGGTGACTCCCTCTCAAACTTCAGGTACTTTCCAGGTTAACGGTCCCGCTTCTGTCAACGAGAATTCCAGTTTGGCTAGGAATGCCCTTATGGATTATAATAGTCTCTTTGCACCCCAATCTAATGATCCTTCATTAAATATTTCTCAATTTCCTGGTGGGGATACCAAAGCTAGAGGTGTTCTTTGTGGATATGTGGCTCCAAGCTCCATTTTGCATTCAGTGAGTGCTAACAATAGCAATATCCAGCAGCTTCATAACTCATCTTTGGCATTCGGTACTGTGAGAACTTTGCCAACTCTTTTATCAAACATGTCTGATCCACAAGTTCCCTATGGTGGTGCTAAATCTGGTGATGCAATTGATGAAGCACATGTAAGGGATCTTGGATTTGTTGGCCAAGGTGGCAGTATTCCGAATAGGTTTGCTGCTCATGAAATTGAATCATGTGTAAGTGACTTAAGTCACGGAAAAATCACACTAGATAGAAATGGTAACACAGTGAAGCAGGAGCCAAATATGGATTTTATGGATAAGTCCAAATTGGGCGTCCCAATGTTGCAAAGACATCCATCTGATCCAGTGAATGTGTTCACTGAATAGGTAACTAGTTTCCTTCGTTTCTGAACAACAGTTTTTATACTTGGTAGTTATTGAATAGTTAAAAGACCAAGGTCCCCAGGTCTTTGTAAATGAAAAAAAGAGGAAGCTATTACTTCCATGTTCATGTACGCATTGTTAGTGAATGTCTCATTCCGATTCTTGTTTGCAACAGGCTGAACTATTGCTAGGGGAAAGCCATTTTCCTTGAAGGTACAGATTATTTCACTAACAGTAGAGATTCAATCGACCCTCTCGGGATCGCGATCCTGTGTCCCGGCCATTGTAGCATGTGTGTCGCTCAGGACACAAGGGGCATGATGACTTCACGTCATTATCACCGGCTTATCTTCTTGTTCAATAGAGATTATTTCCTCAAACTAGTTTTGGACTTAGCGCTGGAACAGACCCGGTTGCATTCTGGAGCTTAATGATGGTTGTTGTATGAAGTATCATTACTATGTATCATGTTGGTTTGCAATCTCCTTAGAAGCTGCACATGTCTCTAGGAATTTTTATTACCTGTCAACTACTAGTTTGTAGGGCAAATAAAACTGTGATTTACTATAACAGTTTGAATTTATGTCCAAATTAGCGGCTTATTGCTGCAAATATTACTTAAGGTTTTTATGCCGTTTAAAATGTTTGTTCATCTTTTTCAAGTAGAATCGTCGAGTCGTGTGCCTTATATAGCCTCACATAAACTAGTCAAATCTCCACTACCATGGCAGAGGGGCACGTTTTCTCCAGCTAAACGTAATCTTGCTGACTGTGAACCGTTACCCAAGTGCCAAAAGGAAATTGAAAACTAAGCGAAATTTTAAACGAGCTACAAAGTATTTTAGATTCTACAAGTCTTCTCATTATAAATTTGATTTCTAAAAATATACTGGTATATCATTCTCTAATTAAAAACTTAGACAATAATTTAATCTTGTTAGGGAAATCGAAAACATATGGATAATAAAACTAGAACCTATTTTTAGGAGAGGGAAATTTGCACGGCAGCAAACTTTAATTAGCTATACACGACTCTATGTGGGGCTGTATCAAGGTTGTGACCCTCATAATCACTTGCTGGACTGGAGTTCGCCGCCAGTCAGCTACTAGGATTAAGAAATTTTATAACGACATGTTAGCAATTCTACAAAGATTAAGAAATTCGATTTAAATTTGTTAGGAGGTTATTGCTAATTAAGCAATCTCAAAAGCATCTAAAAAATTAAACTAGTTGCAAAGGACTTTAAATAAGAACCATGAAGAATGATGTTATAATGAAGGATTTGGAGAGTCTATTTTAAGCAAATTCTTGTTCACGCAATTATGCCCTTGGTTTCAAAATATTAGTCATTATGAAATTTTAACCCTTTTTCTAATTATTTGCTGTTTTATAGTTTTATTGAAGTATCAATTCTTTTCAAATTACTTTAATTTTCATGAAGAAAAATAATAGAAAGTAGGCCAATAACGCCCCGATTATTTCATAATTTTGTTATTAAATATTTTTAACTAATTCATATGTATTAATGCAATATGTTAATATAAAAATTTTAATATTTTTAAATAGAAAGATATTTATGTTAAATTTTCCAATTACATATAATTATATGTCCTATTGTCATTTAACTATAAATTCATATAAAAATAGAACAAATAGCCGTTTGATGGTCATTTTAAATATACTCTTCTAATTATAGTTATCTTTTAATATGAAACATTTGACATGGATAAACCAATCATGTAATTTTTATGTGCAGTAGTGGTAAAAGTTATTTTTTAATGTAATTTACAGTAAATATATGATATGAGTTTTGTCTCAACTTATGTGAATACGTTTTTCTAATACTTTGTCAAACAAACCTTGTATTTGTTAGAGGTATTTTTCTGGGATAAAAGTATTAATTATTTATAACATTTTTTCAAAATGTCTTATAAAATTGTATTATTCAAGTTTTAAAAATATGTTCTGTAATATAATAATAGTAATAATACTAACTTAAGTTATAAATGCTGGTTGATGTGGATTAATAAAGTTAAATAAATAAATTAAATATATTTATTTATGTATATTATTAAATTATATATCAATTTAGACATTAAATAAATTCATTTAAAAATGATAAATATAAATGCTCTAAAAATGTAGTATCTAATTTTGTAATCTTTAAAAAAAGTCAACTGTTTTTAATACCTTTTCCGTTCTTTATTATGAGAGCCAATTTACTTTTTGAAAAGATTAAAAAAATTAATTAAATTAATTAATTCACTTGATGTTCTAAAAATAACCTTACATAGAAAGAATGACATAAATGTAAGGTGGATATGATACTATAATTAAAGAAGTATTATTAAGGGTAATTTGAGATGAAATGGTTAAATATAATAGAAAAAGTGACTCAGATTTTATGTTTAATATCAAATCTAATTGAAAATCAGATGTTATACTAAGAATGCGATTAGCATTTAGAAGCGGAAACAACATCAACGTCTTTCACGCTAGCTAGTTGGAGTGACCAGCTTACCGTTGACTGACAATTGTGGACAACCCAAACCCAATGATGATAAATTCATTAATTCAGTCCATAAAGACCTTAAAATATCTTGCTCCGTAATCCATGGAACGGTGTTTTTTTTTACACCAAAATAGTCCGTGGAAAGTTTACCCTTTACGTTAACTTGTCCGTTTGGTAAAACGATAGAGAAGTACTTTTAAGTAAATCGAGGTAAATATATAGAAGAGATTGTCTCATTCTATCAAAAAACACTGTCTAGTGGGTTGATAAGTTTGACCAAAACGGACACTATGTATTAATAATATTAATTATTAATGCTTACAGTCTACTCTACTTTCTTTTCCCTACACTGATTTCCATATCTTTATCGATTCCCTCTCTCGGCTAATTGCCCGCCAAGCTTTCTTCGGTTTTGTCCAAGGCGAATTAAATCCTCCAACTCCTTTGCCACACACACACGCTCTCTCTCTCTCTCTCTCTCTCTCTCTCTCTCAAGTTCGAATCCATTAACTTGTCCTTCTGTTCTGTATATTGGATCAAACCTACAAGTTTCTCCTTTCTTTTCTTCTGGGGTCTGCTCTCCCAGCTTGAGTTTTGATCAGCCTGATAAGCTTTGCCAGAGCGCCAAATGGACGAAGGGCAAGGACTTGCACTGACCCAGATGAGGAAATCAGTTGAGAAGCTTGTTTCTTCTGCTGAGGTCTCGCAAGACTCTTTTTTTTTTTTTTTTGCGGTTTGTTGTTGTTGTTCATGGCTTTTAAATTTGCAGATGCATGGGGATCCTACACTTATGAGGTTCTTGATTGCTCGATCAATGGACCCGGACAAAGCGGCTAAGATGTTTGTTCAGTGGCAGAAGTGGAGGGCTCAGATGGTGCCCAAGGGGTTCATTTCAGAATCTGAGGTTCCAGATCAATTGGAAGGGAGAAAAGTCTTTTTGCAGGGTTTGTGCAAGGATAAATACCCTGTGTTGATCGTCCAAGCAAGGAAGCATTTTCCTCCAAAGGATCAGAATCAGTTCAAGAGTAATTTATCATGCCTTAAGTTTTTTACGCACATAAATCTTAAATTTGATTCTAGTTTTGCCAGTTTAAGATGCCTTTGCCTTTTTTACCAGTTTGAGATGCCTTTGCCTTTTTTAGATTATGTTATCCTCTCAGTGGGCCCTCGGATGAACATGTCCTAATTAAAGCTTCCAACTAAATTCAGTGACTCGAATTGATTCATTTCGTTCACTTTCCTTTGCTTTCTCCTTTGTTCCTTCTTCTTGAGTCGTCCCGCCACCCGTGTGATAGCGTATCAATATTATCTGATTAGATGGTTTCGCTCAAAGTAGTTGATGGTGTCCAAAAAATTACACGCAAAGACAGCCGAGAGATATAGTAATATTTTATGTGGCTAGTTGGTTTCTGATTCTTGAGGTTGCTTATTATCAACAGCGTTATGGTTGATATTTGCAACAAGAAGTTGGGCCACCGTCTGATCTCCAGCTACTAGCATTAAATACTGTGGCTGAAAAGTCGTGCAGTTATTCAGAAGGTTGGTGGACCCGAAGGATGAGTGGCACTTAAATAATTGAACCTAACGATCTATCGTCTAGTATTTGTCTTTTGTTACTCAACTTTTGTAGTTCAGAACACAGTTCTTTCATATATTTTGCTCTTAACATCTGGCTATTGTTAATTACTATAAGATGAGAAAACCGAACATGTCAGTAATGGTGATTTATCAGGTTGCAAGGGTCTAAGGGTAAGTCACTGTACTTGCCACATTCTAATGTCATATTTCCTCAGAAACTTTTGGGTGTGCTTTTATCACCTTTCTGGATACACAGTCTCGAACCCGCGACAATATGGAATGCTCACCAAGAACATAGCCAGAAAGCCACGGTAGAGACAGGCGTCCTTTTATCACCTTTAAGACATTTCAACAGTGGAGGTCAAAGAAGTGCTTATTTTTTGCGCTTCTTTCTTCGTTGAATAATTACATGTAAATCCTTTATATGATGATTTTAATCTTATCGTAGTCTACTAATTTGCTCTGCCTGCTATTCAGGTTTGTCCTTCCTAGGAACATTTGCGTTTTATCTATTGTCATTCGGCCGTTCTGTATAAATGAGACCATGAAACTCATATGGTTTATGCAAGAATTTTTTGCCTGAATAAGTAATGGTATAGGTTTACCTGAAAATTATTGAACATATTCTTTAATGCTTCTGTTGAATATATAGAGTTTGAAGTTACTTATGACAATGAGAACTAGAACATGTGAGAGCATGGGCTGTGAAAGTTATTTTTAATGTCGGGTAGAGTGACTATGTGTAGAAGTAGTTTAAGTTCTCAGGTACTACAAATACACACCGTGTTAGAAGTTTTCTTTCACTTCATTTTAAATTCTCTCCTCTGATTGTTATTTGATTTAACGCTTCTCAATCCACTGGATTGTAATTATGTTGTTGGAAAACTTATTTAATGAAATTTGCTTGTAAAATTACAATTCATGATTCTTTTATTAAAAGTTTCCAGTTAGTTAAAGTCCATGTATATGTTTGCCACATTAGTGGAGTTGATGATCATAACTTGGAGCTATACATATAATCATGAGTTCCCAATTCTTATTTCTCCCTAATTTTTTCACTTCTTATTTTCAATTTTCTGCCTGGTAAACATTAGAAAGAGAATATTACATCAACGAAGATACACGATTAAAAGTATTTGAATTTCTCCTTTATTCAGGATATCTTGTGGCTAATACTTTCCTTTTTATCTTTTGGTGCAGAATTTGTTGTTTATTTACTAGACAAGACAATTGCAAGGTACATAATACTACTTTTACTGCTTCAGGGTCTACTTAGCAACACAGTCAATACATTCTTAGCACATCCACAATCCCTAGGCACATGCAAAACATCCTCAAGAGCAATACCACATCTATAGTAGGGGAAGTTAGAAAGATTTTACTTCTTCCAGTTGAGGTTAACAGATTATCTACAGCAGCCAACCACATGAAGATTTGAATCCTTCTTGGCCCTCTCCGTTCCCATATCAGCGCCACACTTATCCTCTACTCCTAATTCACTGCCCTTCAGTAGATGATACATGTCTGCAACTGAAAAAGGGCCACTGGGAGCTCTGCATCATTTAATGCAGTCTTCACGATCACTCTGCACACGTGGCAAGCATGCCTATAGTCTTCAACATCACTCCGTTATCATGTTATCTCTGCTTTCTATATCATTCTTGTAGAAGACTGAGGAGGAATTAATCGTTTTTAATTTCTATGGTCTTTAGTGCTAGCAAAGGAAGGGAAACAGGAAATGAAAAGTTGATCGGGATCCTTGATTTTCAGCATATCACATATAAAAACATTGATGCCCGTGGGTTGATCACAGGATTTCAATTTTTACAGGTGACTTGCCCTGTCTTCTTCCTTGCAAGAATATGTGATGAAAGACAGAAATGCCAGTATGACATGCATATTATCATTATTATTACTTAGTTTCCTTCTTTTCATCTGGAAATAATCTGATTTATAGACTGGTCATTGATTGTTACGTACTCTAATCTAAAGTAAGAATCTGAATGTTGCAATCCTGAGTCTCACGGGTTTATAACAGGGTTAGTTCATCAGATCTAACTTCATTTGTTGTTACTTCCTGTCAAAATGTCAGGCATACTATCCTGAACGTCTGGCAAAGTGTTTTATAATACACATGCCGCAGTTTTTTGTGGCGGTTTGGAGGCTAGTTTCTCGGTTTCTAGAGAAAGCTACACTTGAAAAGGTATTTATCAATTTGAAGTTCAGAAGTTACTAATTCTGGTGGCACAAGTTTATTAAAAGGATGCAGCATTAGAGATGGTACCAGCCCGCCAAAAATGGTGAGCTCGGGCTGGCAAAAGCCATAGCGGGCCCTCCTAACCCGCTTATTTATTTATTTTTTAAAAAAATTATTTTATATTTTTTTGCTTTTTTTCAATCCCAATATTTTTTACAAAGAAAAAAGTAATATTAAATTCTATTTTTAGTAAATTATTGAACACTTATTGATAGGATTGGAAAGAGAATCATGAAAGTATGTAATCTTATAGGAAAAATTAGATAAAAAATTTAAAAAAATTAATTTTATAAAAAAAATAAAAAAGAAAATGTTGGCGGATTGGCGGGCCAACCCGTAATGGCGGGCTCGGGTTGGAGTTGGCAGGCTGGCCCGTATTACCATCCCTATGTAGCATGTTGTCATTCCAAAGTGATTTTATTTTTTTTTATACGGTTATCTGATCGGCCAGATTTGAGCATTGTTGCACCTGATAGGGGAACTCTTCTAAAGACATTTTTTTTGCATTCGCATGGGTTTGAACTTGAGACCTTATGCTTAAGCTGTGAAAGCTCCTGGGACCAACATGCTTGTTGGTCATTCAAAAGTGGTACCGGTATAGATATTGACTGGTAACATTTCCATGGTCAGGGTTATTAGAGTGGATTAAAACCGCTGCCAATAAAAGAGGTTTGTATTTTGTTGTGAATGCAGATTGTGATAGTAAGCAGTGAGGAGGAGAGGAGAGAGTTCGTGAGAGAGGTAGGAGAAGAGATTTTGCCAGTGGAGTACGGTGGACGGGCAAAGCTTGTGCCTATTGAAGATGCTCCTTTGCACAGTGCTCCAACTAATCCTTAACGTTGGAGCAATGGACTTAATTTACTCTGGGCCCATCTGTATAACAAATAGACATAATTTATGAGATTTTATTTGAATAAGATCGCTATATTGATGTCTCTTCTCATAACCATCATAACAATTTAAGAATATCTTTTGTTGTTAAGATAAACACTCAAGTTAGATTATATACATATTTGGATTAGGGGTGGAAGCTATTTTTCAACGTGATTTATAGTATACAAGGGAAGGATGTGAAAAAAGGTTTATTTCCACTAACATAAATGTTGAAAAAAGACCAATGGGTGCATGGCCATCTGTGTTCTTGCAAGAGCATCCGGTAAAGTCAGAAGTTGCGAGAATTACCATTTTATAGAAGTTTTCTTATCTATGGAAAGATAAATTGATTATCATGAAAGGAAGAAGCAATACTACTTTTTTTCACCCCAAAAAAAAGAAGAAACAATATACTTTTAGTATATGAGAAATTTGACTTTTTCACAAAATTTTAAAATTGAAAAAAATTAATTATAACATATTTTCTATATATTCTGAAATGATTATACGTATTATTAAATTATATATCAGTTTATAGATAAGAAAAATTAATTTTAAAAAAATGATAAATATATAAATTAGTTTTTTAATTATAAAACCATTTACTTGTAATCATTTCATCGAGGATAGGAAGTAGTAGTGTTAGATTGGGCTCACTCGAGTCGCATTACTGGAGGCTTTTTTTGTAGCTTCTGGCTTGAACACCAGCTTTTAGTGAAGGAGATTCCCTCACTCGGAGCAGTCCACTAACTTGTTTAAGAAGCATGCTATTAACAATTACAAAATTTTCAGATATATAGATGTTATATTTTATTACCACTCTCTTTAATATAAGAGTCAATTAATATTTTTTTTGCAGAGATTCAGAAGACTAATTAACTAATATATTTATCGTTTTTCTCCAAGTTAATTTACCTAATTTATAAACAGATTTATAATTAATAATACAGATAAATATTTCAGAATATATATTATAGTTAAGTAATTTCTTTAGCCTTTTTAACCCCTCTAAAAAAATCAACTAATTTTTATATTAAGAATCGGCTGTACTATTATATAAAGAAAAATTTAATTATTTTGTTATTTTCCACATAAGTGGTATTATTGACATGCAACTTTGTCCGTGTCTCAGAATCCAGTCACACAAATTAACCCATCAAATGATTCATTTTTTTAAGCCAAGTGTATCCACTGTCAGTAGAACTGACTAACCCCTCGCAAGTTTAGACTTCCGAAAGGCATTTAGTATTGTCCATAAGATTCTATCACACACAATGGCAAGGATTCAGCCCTGAGTGTTAATTGCTGAACCTTCCTTTTTACCGGCACTTTTACATCAAAGTATGTTCTAACTGGATGAGAGTACTTAGAATCATTCTAGCAACTGAGCTCCAAACACAACATGTGTGATCTGACCCTGCTGCTTGGCCTTGGCCTGGACTGGTCCAAGTGCTTTCTTATTTCTTTCATTCTTTTAATACACACAAACACACACGACCAACCAAACATATTTAACACTCAATCGATCTGTTTGATAAAGCGGTGGAAAATTACTTTTACACAAGTCGAGGTAAATATATGGATGAAATCATATCGTTTTACAGAAAAGCACTGTTGAACATGCTATTGGAGTGGCAAACGTGTTTCCAAACGGTCACAATGACACATTATCTAATAACACAAAAGTTTGGCTTTCTTTGAAAGTCCGTTGACTTGTAAAATCTAACGTTTAATAGAATAAATACACTCTGAATTTAACGTTTATCGAAAAATATAAATACATTCTTAACAGAATACATTTTACCGAAACGCACTATCCCGACGATGGGTTAAACGCGCACTCTCGTGTTAGCGTGATACAAGGAAAGAATGAAATGATGAAGGGAGGGGGAAAGGAAATGATGGAGGGAGGGGGGAAGGAAACGTGGGTCCCTTGACTACTTCTCCAGCAAGCACTCTTCCCTCATTGCTTCGACTCTCCTTCCGAGGATAAGGATTCTTTCTTGCTGCCTTCGCTGCACTCAAAAGAGTTCAAAGGTGGGTGGGCCCATCTGTACGGATCAGTGATTGCCCTTCGCCGATCCTTCGAAGATTCTCTTGTCTGTGTTTTTGCTCGCAAACTTAGACCATGTGGTTTATTATTTTCAATGCATATTCCCGTCCCGCAAATATACTGTTTCCTTTTCATTTTTACTCAAATTTAGATTATTTAACACACTTATATGGAAAAATTGCTGAAAAATCCCTTTGCAAGATTTATTCCACGAAGCACGTGCAGAAAACATTCACCTATAGCATAAAAATGTGTTTTTCTTTCATGCTGTTAAGAAGGCATTTGTTAATTTTAAATAGCATTAAATAATTTTGCATGTTAATGTTTTTTGGCATATCCACGTAGAGTATTCAGTAAGCATAGCAAGAGGAAGTAATAATTAATATAATATATTTAGAGTTTAATATGTTTAATAATTTTTATTCACTTTTTCATTTTGTTTCATTGACTGACTTCTCGTTACCTTTCCCTCGTTATTACGTGCTCGTTGGGAATTCCGTTGGGAGAAATGAGTTTACAGATTTTGAGGTATTTTATAGATTTCGAGATGGTTTTACGGATTTCAAAATGATTTTCATGAATTTCGAGATGGTTTTACAAATTTCAAGATGGTTTTGTCTCTACGTGTACCGTTTTGGTAAGCCAAACAAGCACTATATAATTGGCAGCATCGTTGATGCTTCGATGTGCCGAGGCATGAGGATTGGCGAGAAAGCAAGTGTTCGAAGGCTGTCAGTGAGCCGCAGTTAGAGTGAGAGTATTGACTCCATTTGACGACTGAAGAACGACAATTCCTCTCTGTGCTTGGATTTTGATCGCTCCGGTAAGCATCAGTCTCTGGATTTTGATCATCTTTTTGCATTTCGATGGATTTATGAGTGATCACAGGCCCATCTACTGCTCTTTACTTGGATTCATGCAAATTTGTGGTGCGTGCTTGTTCGCTGCTTTTGCAAGAATATTACATTTCCGCCAAAGTTTGGTCCTTTTTCGCTTTCTTCATTCAAGAATTTTGGATGTGCCAAATTAGTTGTATTGTTGCTGGATCATTACATGTTCAAAGTGTTTTTCCCTTTTGCTCTAAAATTTGCTTCATGGGACAAGTTATGCTAGAAATGTGGATTCGCGGCAATTCGTGAAGCTCTGTTGTTGAAATATGCTAGAAAAATTACCAAAGTCATCCTGTGGCGATTGGAGCTAGGCTTGGTATTTCGATTCGCCGCAGGAGCTTTGGGAGGAGGCTGGAGCCTAAAAAAATTCAGAACTGTTCCCCCTCCCCGGATTAGTCGGCCCAAAGGGTCGGATCTCCCATTTCACCTGAAAAAAATATGCTAGAAAATTTTATTTGCATGTCATCTTTAACATACTCCTGCTGAGAATCACGGTAATATTTTTCTTTATCTGCTTCTTTCTTGTTGGTTACTTATTTCATCTTCCCCTGCACAGGAAATTTTAAAGAGCTAGCATTTAGGATGGGTAGAACAATTGAGCTGTACGGATTCCCTCGTGATGTTTCTGTGTCCGCAGTATTGCCATTTGTAGAGCAGATTACTGGTGAAGAAGATACTGTCTATGCTATTAAGATAAGGCAAGGCAAAGGTAAAGTTCCAAGAGCATTTGCTATCATTCAATTCAAAGATGCAAGGATCGCTTCTCGCCTCGTGGCCATGCCGGAAAAAAGCATATGGTATGGGAAGTCCTATCTTAAGGCTCGAGCGCTGGAAAAAGATGTTGTGTCAAAGCCAAGAACATTTTTGCATAG
>JANTPZ010090353.1:0-22409 GCA_025593235.1 Vachellia pachyceras | reverse complement strand
TACGCAGGATATCGTTCGGTCAGCCGCGCCTGGTTTTTGTAGGACTGGCAGATGCTTCACAGTTCACACGGATGCAGATCTCATCGTTCTGTAGTTTTTTTTGGTACAAATTATACTGAATCAAGCTTTTATAAAACTCTTGGCGAAACTTATGGGTTCTTCATCCTTCTAGATTTATTAAGGTACGATCTTCTGAGCCTTATGTCTTCAAATTTTAGTGCCGCCATTATTCATCTATTTGAAGTCACTGTTTTGGTCCCAAAAGAGAAGAGTTATTCAAGGTTTCAAGTTTCATCCTCGTGCTCGATGTTTTAGCTCTTAGTAACTGAAGATTTAACCTGTCTGAGTTAAAATATGTTCTTCTAAAGTTCTAATTCTAGATTTATTTGAATTTTACTCTCGCGTATTCTGGGTTAGATTGAATTTTCACAAGAAAACCGATAATTTATGCTAACGACGTCAGGCTTATGGTCAGTTGGTAATGCAATTCTATTGAAAAACGTAATTTTGAAATTTTAATTCTTCAGTTCCTTTTTCACCCTCCATATATTTTGAGGGATTTGTCCCTGTCCAGTGAGATTGACTAGAAAGGACTGGTGCTTCGAAAGTTGTCTATTTGAACTAAGAAACATGATAAACTTGTTGAAGTTAATCGTCGCATCAAGCAAGTCGAGGGATAAATATTTTTTTTAATGTCAACTTCACAGATTGATTAGGAAATAGATCACTATGATGTTGTCACTACAATGTGATTTTTCGCTTTGATGATTTATCGCTCCAGTGTACCCCATGTAATGCCTCGTATCTGAAAGCTCTGGATGCTAAGACTCCGAGGACATTGAATGAAAAATTCATGGATTTCATATATGTTTGGATCTGTAATATTCAATGTAATGTTGCTGTCCATATATTGCTTTCAATGATCAAATTTCAGTAAGCTTTTACTTGAGGTCTTCTTGTCAGAGACCTATCATGAGTATCTGTCAGAGACCTATAATGGCCTTCCCACCTCTTATTGATATTGGTTTTTGTTGTCTATTATGGAATTTGGCTTGTTTGCTGTTGTTTTTCCCCCTTTTGATAATCCTTTCGGCCGCCCGGTATCAGTCTTTGACTAATCTACATCAAGGCTTTGTAACCAAGATATCTCTCCCCAGGGATATTTTTAATAAGATGGGATTTGAACTTAGTTTGCTCACTTTGTGATTTAGTTGGTCCACCAGCAGACCAAGGTATACTTTGGTTGCTGTTGATCTTAAATCTTGAAGCAGTATCCTAAAGCATGTTAAGTGAGCTTTATTACAATCCTCAATAATAAGGATTAACTGATATTTAGTGGAGGAGTGGCTTATTATATATTGACTATAACTGTCATTTGACTTGTCTAATGTATCATGTATCTCACAGCATTTTGTTTTTGAGATTTTTGTTTCAGTTGTTTCTTCATATGGCATGAGGTGATTTGGAGATGCCAGACTTACCAGGTTATGTCACTTCCTGCTTGAACACCGGGAAACTTGCCTTGTTAGCACTCTTGGTTGCTGGTGGGATTGTCTTGCAAATTTTGGTCTGTGATATCTTCCTCAAGCCCCATATTCACTATTTTTGGTTTATATGTATACAAAATATAAGATTTTACTTCAAAATCATCATTATGTTTGCGTACGTTTTATGTGACAGGCATGTGCATTGTATGATAATTGGTGGCCGATGTTATCGGGTGAGTAACAACATTGAGTCCACCGTACTATTATACTTCCTTGGATCTTATTAATCTGTCACTCGTAACATTTTTCACCATAACCAAGGAAAACCTTGCAACTATTTAACTCTATCTAGTTTTCTTACATTCTTCCCTCAATTAAAATGGTCTCTCCATTAGAGAAAATTTGGAGTACCTACCATTTGCTTGAAATAGAGATAACAAATGCTTCCCCTTGATTTGAGCAAAATGTTTGGGTGGTAACTTGCATTTGTTTGTTGTTTTTGCAGTGATAATGTATGTTCTTCTTCCCCTACCTTTGCTGTGCTCTGTTGGGCTGGATGATTATTCTTCGCTCTCTGAATCTGATAGCAGGTAAACCATAATCCTTAGTAATTCTCAAATTAGATCTGACAATGAACAAGCTGGGAAATTATAACACTTTTATTCCGGCTCTTTGCTTGGTGGATGAAGCAGCTGGGTGAATGCGATCAAGTTTTTGACCGGAGCGTCAGCTATTGGAAGCATAGCCGTACCGGCCATATTGAAGCATGGAGGGGTTATTGGTTGGGGAGCAATGGCAATGGAACTTGGCTCCTTCTTCGTCCTTGTATTTGCCATTATGTGTTATATACGCATGTGTAATGATGATGATTAAATGATCCTTGGTGACGATGCTTTTGGAATTCTGTTTCAGCTGTGAGATATGTTTGTTGTTACTTCGAACGTGGTTTGAGCAAAAGCGCATTTTCTATGTAGACGTAACGTGAATTCCTGCATGCGGATATTCATGGGAAATTGAGGTAAATCTTATATCAAATAAACTTTCCTTTTCTTTTGGTGCAGACAAATGGGAAAAACAAGGGAGAATAACAATATCTAACAAGCCTTAAAAATCATCAATAACAAGTGAAAGTGGTTCATTGATAAATCCTTATGTTTTATCAGATAGTGTCCATTTTGAATTGATGATAAAATGTACTTTTTAATCTGATTTACGATCTATAAGATTCTGTCTCGGTTTATGTTAATATAATTTTTTAATGTCATCACAAATAAATCCATAGAACATGTTTGGAAACACATTTGGGTTTGACAAACATGTTTCCAAACACGCACTTGAACTCTTTGGCAGCCAGCAACTGTTGGCCTTTTATGAGCTTGATGTGGAAGTTGAGCGCAAAAAGCTTTCATCCTTATTCTCTGAATGTATATACCATAGGACAAGAACTTCATTTAACGATGCCGGCAAATATTAGTAAACTGGAGACTCGAGTGAATTGTCAACCGATTTCAAAGCACACTCGTCTTAGCAGGTTAAGGGTTGACTATGTCCTCGCATTATAATATACTAAGCATCCAAGAGACAAGAAGAGCCGGTACTGACAGTTGAAATTACAATTTAAATGAAAGATCTGTTTCTTCATCTCTTCCAAACCATGACCTGCAAAACGTTTTCAAGATATTTAGTTTTTTTTTTTGGGAAATCTGAGTTGAGGAGAAAAGAAACCACTTAGTTACATGATTCAGCAAGACAAATGCACAATGACCAAATCTAGTGGGCATTTCCAAGCTCAATTATTCAACCAACCAGAAATATGTAAGAAAAGAAAAGGCACATTTGTTCAGCAAGCGACTAAATAATGATTCCTAATCAATAATTTCAATCACATTCAAGCTCTAGCTATCATCGTTCCCCAATGCACGTCATTGTGTTTCTTTTCTTTATACAAGAAAACACTTATCATTGAACCCAATTCTGAACGGAAGGGACGAAGTTAAGCAACCAGCATTGATGTTACCCAAACAGCATTCAATCTACTCAAATACTCTCTCCCAGAAGCATGCTAGATTCGTGAAGATTGAGAACAGGTTAAACTCCTTTACACGGAAGAACAAACTCAGCGATTCTCTCATTCACAAGACAGCAATTATGCTCAGCAGAAACCACTCATGGAACAAAATTGCAATTAAAGGTGATAATGCCGGCCTTGATTTGTAAAGTCTGAAGCAGCGAAGCATAATTGCAACATCCCACACATGATCGGTGATCGCACACCGCAACAACATGGCAACCATAATCATCTATTCCCTGAAGAATCAATGTCTCTGCTTAGCTAGATTAAACAGGCAAGGACAGAGACTTGGCTGCATTTTTAAATTATTAAGAGCGAGCCTACACTTCATTCAAGTGAATCCCATTGAACCTAAATGAATTCCCTCTCTTCACACCACTTTACAATTCGACATGGCCAAGGGAAAAAAATAATTCGCAGAAAGAGAAAGGAATTCACAGTGCTTACAATATAGTTCTAACCGAAGACGACGCGAAACTGAGGAGCGTCGGAGGCACTGGCGGGCAGGATTTACCAGCGGCAGGGCTCGAGTTCTTCAGAGACAGGGCAATAACCAGCCAGGGTGACCTTGTCGGTGGAAGCAGCGACGGAGCCGAACTCGAAAACGGATACGCTGAAGTTAGGTGGTCGGGGAACCTCCAGTGCTTCGTTCATGCCGGGGGCTTCAGTAGGCATCGTTGTCGGCGTCGCCGTCGCTGTGATGGAGTTGTCGATAGGATTGGCTTGAGAATTGGATTTCTTGCCCTTCCACCATGAGAGCAAACCCATGATTGCCGCTGATGGTAAGCAAAGGATTTTGAGGCTTTCTTGACCGTCTGGGTTTACTCTTTTTTTTAATATGACTGGATACCTTAAAAAACAACCTTACATGCCGTTATTAAACATCAAGATGTCGCTTCCCCCAACCCACTATGTTTGGTTAGTTCGTTTGGACAATCAAAATCCATTCATATGTTTATTAGGATAAAATTTCTCTCATATATTTACTTCAGAATCTGTGTCCGTTCTTCCAACGGGCTATCCAAACATGCCCTGTAGTTCACAAGAGGTTGATCATACAAATAGAAATTACCCGTTAAATTATGTGCCATTTTAACTAACCTATCAAAAAATTAGGTTAATATCCTTGATGCAGACTGTGATAAACCTACACGTAATCGCCCAACATGAAAAAATTACAGGATCGAGAAAAAGGCACAGGAAGTCAAATATCCATCAAGTGGAGGTGTGTGAATACATATAAATATATTGACAAACAAGTTAAAAAAAATTTAAACATCATTATATCTACTTTAAAATTAAAAAAATTCTTTTATTTTTATTTAATATTCATTATAAAATATGAAAGTAAAATTAATTAAGAGTAATTCTATTTAAATGATGATTTATAAATAGAAATGTTTCTACAAATATGACAAGAGTGGAGTAACTTTATATCATTTAAGATGGAGGTTGGTGAAAAAAAATAATTAAATCGAATGTAAGCGATTTAAAGGCTAGAGAACTTATATATAAATTATTGAAAAATTATACTTATTTCGATTAAAAGATCCCAAATTTTTATCATTGTTAGTGTATATTTCTTGATACATTGTACAGATTCTATTACATTGTTCTTTTTATTATAAATTTAGTTTCATGACATTGAAATATTGGTTGCATAGGAGCATAGGACCTTACTTACTTTTTTTTGCCAGCATAGGACCTTACTTACGACAACATTTAACTATGCAAAATAATTTTTGAACAAAAATAAATATAAATTAAATAAGAGAGAAATTTGAGTGAACAGTTATAATTTTTACAGTTAAGTTTTGCGATAACTAACATGCGCTTTTTAATCAAGTCGCCATAATTTTTTTCTTTTATCATATTCTTATAGTTTCACATATTTTGATTAGATCCTTATAGTTTTTTTTCCCTTTTTTATCGTGTCCTTATAGTTTTTTACATAATTTTTATCAAGCCCGTGTAATTTTTATTCTTTATTGTATATCTAATAATCTTCTATAAATAATAAACTATTGTGATAATATTATGTTAATACTCTTTTTAAAATTTTTAAGTAAAGGTATACATTATTTATGTTTCAATTTTGATTTGTATAATTATAAATTTGATGTATAATGATAAAATTTTCTAAAAACAGAATATAATTATAACTAACTTAAAGTTACTTATAATTCCTTATTAATTTATAAATGATTAAATTAATTATCTTGTCAAATCTTATAGATATTACTATAAAAATGAAATTAATTTTAAAGAATAAAATTTAAAAATAAATTTAAAAGATTTTGAAGTACCTAATTAAAAATTAGGTGAAATTATACGAATTTGTTAAAAAGGAAAAAATTAGAGGGACCTAATTAAAAACATGTGACACTGAAAAGACATGATAAAAAGAAAAAAAAACTATAAGAACTTGCTTACAAATTATTTAAAATTGTAAGGATTAACAATCTAATTATCTAAAAAAATTCTGTTATTAAAGTTTTGGTGGTTATTTTATATTCGAAAAAACAATTTTATATTTTTAAGATTTTAAACATAAATATATTATATATCTAAGAAAGTGATCATTCTATGCGTTTTTCAAAATTAGAGACTATTTACATAAATATTAGGATTATAAATTGTGTATATAACAGTAGATTTTATATTCCACATTAATAGTACTTGTATTGATGTTTGTTCTATTGCTCTCAAAAGCATGATGAAGAATCTTGCTTGGGTCCCCCTATGGGATTCTACCCCATAAGTCATAACCATAGGTACACTTTAAACTAGGAGTTTTTTTTTAATAGCTTAGCTTCACATGATTTGAATTTCATATGAATAAATATTCCATTTGATTATAAATATAAAATTTTTAGATAAAGTATTATAAACGGAGTTTTATATTTACGATTGAATGCCTAAGAGAGTATTCAGTTGAAGTATAACTTAGCTTTTCGTACTCCTCATGCAGTAGGAGTACAGTCCTCTGCATCTGAAGTCTCAGCTTGTAAGCTGCATTTATATTCGCATGAACCATCACCTATGCTTGTGATATTCCAGATCTCGTACATGCTTGTGATAACATTGTTCTGGAAACCAGTCATGTATATGTAGTAGGAATAAGCAGCATTGACAAGATGCTCAACTTGCCAATAAAGCTTTTGTAAATGTGAGATCGCTAGTTCAATTTTGCTCATAATCTCATACTATCAATAACTGCGCATCTAATTCAAAAAAGAAAAGAAAATGCTCAACTTAAAGACAGCTATTCCTTAGACAGAGACTACAAGGATCAGTAATAAAGAGAAATTGAAACAGCTTATATTAGCAGACTGAAACTCGTCTTTAGGAAGGACCATCCGAGGATTCCGCGTTCCCTTCCTGTAGCCGAAGCAATAAGCAAGCAGCGAACCATTGTTACAATACAACACAGTCAAACTCAGCCATAGGTAACAAGAGCTCCCCATATCCATTCTTCAATATGGAGCACAGTGCTTGGCTTCTTGCCAAAGGTCTAAGCAACACCAAGAGCTTTGCTTTGAAGTATACCAATTACAATATGAAGATATTAGATGACACCAGCATACTGCTTTTCTTAATTCAAGAAAATTCATGCCTCAAGCATTCTCGGTTTTTTTCTCTTTATCATTAATAGAACGAAATGTAGCTGCATTATTTTGAATTGAGAGGTGGGATGAAATTGTTATGGACCTTATGCTCTGTTTTATTTTCATGGCCTGAAAAAGAAAAGCCTTTTCTGCCCTGTATCTAGTATATTCATGTTGTGATTCTCTGCAAGCAGACATAACCCGTCATGTATTGTATCCCTATTACTGTGATACCATTTTTTCCCATTTCATTAACTGTCTCATCACTCTTATTTTGATCCAAAACTGCTTATATTCATCCACAAAAAAGGTGTAATGTGAATCAAGAGGAAATATAGCAACAGTTTTCCTTTCGTTCCTCCCTTCTATGCCTAAGGGCTTAGGTGAGCGTGTCAGAAACTCACCTCAACAAATCATTGTAATGCTTTAGGTTGCTATATTAGTACATATTGTGTTGCTCTATGTGCTAAAAGGAACGCAAGGATATCTATTTTCACCAAGTAAAATCTGAATAACTAGTTTTGGTGAAGCAATATACTTTCAATAATATCACAAACAAGTTTTGCCATCTATATAGTAGTAGTGAAACCAGCATGAATGCTATACCCTTAACCTACGACCATGAATGAAAACAGAAAAAAAGACATTTCATTTGAATAATTAATTGCATCACTGATTCAGTTTTAACTAAAGTTGTTAACAAACAAGTTGTTAACAGTTACGTATAAAGGAAAACAAAATAGGTATCAGTTACCTATCAACTAATTTCACACTCTCATCGCAGATTAAACTGAAAAGATCTTCAAGAGATTGAGATCTTCCACGTTGTCTCTACCCATCTGCGGCAGCTTTTGCACTCCGAAATTCCTTTTTCAGTTCAGTGACTCTTTTCATGCAGGCCGCTTTGGATTTTCCAGGTACAGCAGCCGCAATCTTCTCCCATCTCATAGCAACATCCTTTGGAAATGCCTTTAAAGCGTTAAGCAGAGCAATGTCCTCCCCTGAACTCCAACCACTTCCACCAGGTCCTTCACCAGTAGTACCATTGTCAGCTTTCTCCTCCGATTCACCTCCCAGATTTTCATTCCCATTATCAAGTCTCTTATAATCCACCGGTTTTCTCTTCTTCAAAAACTGTGTATACGAATCAGAGTCGTCTACTTTCTTCTCTCCTAATTCCTTTGCCTTCTTGATCACACTTTCCATCCTATGCCGCCCGTTGAATGCCTCTGCAATTACCTCCCATCGTCTAGGTTTTCCCACTGGATTTTTCGACATCTGTTTCTTCAAAATCTCAATGTCTTCTTCAGTCCAATCCTTCTCTTCCTTCAGTACCACACCATTTCCATTAACTCCACTTCCTTGATTCTTCTTCTCCACCCGTTCAGACGCGTTGACGCTATCATACGAGGCGATTGGACCAACAGCGATATCCTCAGATCTACGAGCCTTGGATCTCTTCTGAGAAGACCTCTTGTTCGTGTCTTCATCGATTGCGGCTTCTTCATTGGGGAACTCAACAATTGAACCATGGCCGACGCGGATGTCGCCGCCGGTGAGGGAAATTGGAGCAAAGGGACCGATGAGGAGAGAAAGAGAGAGCCAGATGAAGATGGATCGAAAGGGTTCGGATTGGAGGTAGAAAATAGAGATAGCGAAGAAAAGGGAAGAAAGTGAGAGGGTGAAGAAGAGGAGTCGCTTGCTGGGTTTCTGGTAGGGCCTGTGGTTCTGATACAGAGGAAGAAGCTTTTGCTTGAGATTGGAAGAGGAACCTTGGCCTAGCGTCGTCGTCAAAGAACTCCATTATTACGATATTTTTTCTTACTCCCTCTTACCTAACTTCAAATCACAGGCATCATGCTCTCATATAGCATGGTCTACTCTTCTACAAATAATGTGCTTAGGGGAAAAAAATTTATTTACTCCCTAATATTACATTCAACAATATTTTTTTATAAAATGAGATAATATTATCCATATATTTATCTCAATTTATATAAAAATACTTCTCTACCACGTTCCCAAACCAACCCCATATCCCATAGAATATTACTATTACTACGATTTAATTGAAAAGACACAGAAAGAAAATTTTACTTCTCTCTCTTCAAATTTTTAAATTATTTGAGTAAATCACTCTAAAATTTTAAAGAAAATATTTAATTACCCTCAAATCTAATAATAAATAAAGAGCACACAATATCAAGTTGGCAATGTACTTGTACTTTTTATTTATTATTGATATTTTTTATAATTAAATCCTTTTATAACCTTGTATGATAGTTCTCTCAAATGTCTATTATCCACTATCTCTCAGTTTTTTTAATATTTATAAAAGGAAGAAAAGCTTCCTCCCCTTAAAAACCTCACTTGAACAAGAAGCAAGTATACAATTTTGAGCTTGTTTGGATGTTAGTTGAAAAATAGCTTTTACAGATTTCGAGGTAAAACCTAGGTTTTAGAAAATAGCTTTTACAGATTCCGAGGCAAAACCTGAATTTTGAAAAGTGAATTTGTATTTGGGAAGTTATCGTGAGAATAGCTTTTACAGATTTCTATGCAATATTATAATAAATAAAATAGTATTGACAAGACAGATTTCAATAAAATATTAACAAATAAAAAGAAAATAAAAGGCTACGTAATTCTTGGACCACCTGCGTAATTGCTTCACTGAGTGAGTTTTTTTTTTGTTTCTTATCCTTGTGAGTGGTCCAAGAGTGAGGGGAATGATGTGACAGAATAATTATGAGAGAGAATGGATGATGTGACAGAATAGTTTTTTCAAAACCTAGGTTTTGTAACCAAAATAGCTTTTGGAAAAAAAATTTTGTTTAGACAAAACTAGGTTTTAAGGTAAAACCTAGATTTTGAAACCAAACCTGAGTTCTAAAAGCTGTTGCCAAACAAGCCTAGATCTTGCTTGCTAATGATTTTGTAATCTAATGCTATGAAAAGCTCATCAATAAATAGGAGAGGCTGCAAACTTTAATTTGCTTGTAATTTTTTTTATCAATACAGTCAATTTTATTAATTATAAAAAATTTATTACAATCATTAATAACAGAAATCAATAAAACTCTCAAAAAGTCCTACCAATACAACCTAACATACAAATGTCACCAAATAAAAAAAATTATATGAATATAAACACCAAAAAAATCTAGCAATACAACATAACACACATTTTTCCCAAAATAAAATGCAACTATATATCTCTAAGAAAACTAAACTGTAATACCTACTGTACCTCCAGGCAAAAAAAAAAAAAATACCTACTGTACCATTGCGTGTTCATTCTTTGTTAGCCTATTCCTTTCATGCTGTCTTGTCCATCCTGCGCTCCATCCAGGTCCTTCTTCATCATTACTAACAAAGAGGTCGGTGGCTGAGCCAATCATCCTTGCGGTACCAATCCTTTCATTACCACCTTAGTTGCTAAAAGATCAGTAACTTTATTCCCTGTTCTTGCAGCACTTGACAGCTCCCAACTCTAGTACTTATCCGACCCCAGTAAGCTCAGGCCTTGCTGAATAACACCTACACTATTCCATTCACATCCTTTTGCATCTCCCTTCCTCGACATATCATATAAGGGTTGGCAATCAGTTTCTATTATTACTTCCCCTCCCCACCAGAGATCTCCATTTTTTAATGCCTCCAGAACTACCATGCTTTCTGCCATAAATGCAGACTCTGCCAGGACCAGCTTCCCAATTCCACCTAAAAAGTTCCCATTCCAATCCCTTCCAATTAATTCGATAGCATCTGTATTTTCTCCTTGACAGTAAGCAGCATTCACGTTTACTTTCACAGCACCCCATTCCGGTTTACTCCATCTACTGCTCCTCTCCCCTATATCCAGACTCCTCCTTTTCTTTAGTACTGATCCTTTAAAGTCCTTCACCATCCTCATTGCATTGGCTACACATGCCCATGCATCTACATCCACTTCATCAAACACACATCTGCATCTCCCTTTCCATATGCCCCAGCAAATTCCAGAAAACAGTGTTATATTTCCCTATCACGACCATTTTTATTGCACATCCATTCTTCCATCCACTTACCTGCTCTATGGATATTCATTTCATCAAACTTCAGTGTTAGGGGGATCCAAACCAGCACTGGTTAGACCATGGACAGAGAAATAATAGGTGCTATACTGTTTCTACATTCTCCTTACACAAAGTGGAGATGTCGAACACTTCCTCCTGTACAGCTTCTCGTTAGTAGCCAGCACATCACAGGCCACTCTCCACATAAATTGGCGAATTTTTGGTGGCATTTGAATTTTCAATCGAGATCTGGTGATGTAACACAGGGTCTTCCAAAAGTGGAACAGGTATTAGAAGTGCGTTCGATTGATTCAATATCGATGAACCTAGAAAAGAGAGTTGAGGGTTGGAACGAGCGTATAACAAGAATTCCCATAGCTTCTTAGATGGGTGATATGAACCACCTGGACCTTTCCTCACCCTCATTTCATTTTTATTTCATGCCACCTTGTATCCCATTTTTACTGAATAGTTTCCATCCATACTATTTAGCCACACCATTGCATCTGGGCTACTCCTTACTGGGATCCTGATTCGTTTAGTGTTCTGCTACTCTTCTTCAACTTAGTACTCCTTCCAAAATCCCCAACTCCAAGTTCCTTTCTTCAATCAACTCCCAAACTTGATTTTGCTTGTAATTTCAAACCATTATTAATATGTGCCCTTTTTATTGAAACACAGAAAGATTTCATCTGTGCATTAGACTGTATAAAAACATCAAAACACACACACACACACACACTCTTTTTAATCTATTATTACACAAACCACACTTTCCTTGACCTTAAACTTCTTTGAGAAGGGAAAGTGAGTAAAAATTATTTTAGATTTGCCCTTGGGAATCACTAATCAGATAAATGACTCGCTGCCCCTTGATAATTGTGATAGAGCCGTCAACATATCCTCTAAACTAACTTCAACTAAACTATGATCACAAAATATTACGCAATAATTCAATATAGTAAAGAAGCAAATTAATGTATTACATCCCATTCATCAATAGATAGTGCTAGGTGACCCAAATAGAAAATCACAAGTGCCAAACTGATTGGCACTAACCACTATGGATGGTACTATACCATCTTGTAGGATGTGGAGGCATCCCACAAAACTAGTCTAGTTGTTCTCACCTTCCATAGCTTTCAATATATTCCTTGCTTGCTAACTCCAAATACTTCTTTTACCTTTGTTTATGAACAAAACTAGATATTTCAATTCAATGGTTGGGTTAAGAAGACCAAGACTCGATTTTTTTCCCATATGATTTCAAGAACTCAAAATTTATAAATTGAAATATTAATTGGATAATGTTTAAATATTACCTTATAGTACCGATTATCTTAAATACTCTCTTCAGTCCTTGATGTAAGACCTAATTGAAGATTGTATATTGATCAATCTTTAAAAAATCCCCTTCGGTTCTTAATGTAAGACCTAGTTAAAAATTGTATATTGATCGTCTTAAATATCCCCTCCAATCTTTAAAAGTACTAATCATCTTAAAAATGTAAGACATATTCCACATATTTATCAACGTTTCCCCAAATTAACCATATTGGTTTTCCTCCAATAATAATCAAGTAGGAGATGGAGGGAATTAAAGAACATAATTAAGGTGTTTTAAAAAACATGTCATATTAATTAAATTAAATTACTTTTTTAATCTAATCAAATTAGTTAATTAGCCTTTGTATTAAGGTCAAAGGGTAAGAAACTTCATAACCTTGAACCTACTCATTACTCAAGGTACGTTCTGTCTTATGTCATTATTATACGATTCTCTTCTGCAGAACTTCGGTATGAAAAAGATGAAACGCAAAGAGATCATGGAAAACAGATGTATATGCAAATTGTACACATGGATCATTATTCCCAGAGAACTCCCAAATGGTTTCCATGTCATAGCTGACGTGGTTCACAGAACTTGCTTCATGGCAATCTCTCTCAGCATATACCTTTTGAAATCGTCAATAGAAAATGCGCGCCCCCCCCCCCAAAAAAAACACAAACACACACAAAAAATATAAAAATCCAGGCACAAAGACATGACTTTCAAAATTCAAAGTGATGATAAGCTTTATCTACCAAATGAGGATGCTGCTGGTAGCTATAGAGGGATTAGAAAGAAGGTATGATGCATAGCTTCATAGGTTCGCTATAATGACACCAAGGCCCACCTCTCGGTTTCTATCACATACCGTCTTTATGTTTGGTTTGATGGAGGGGAAAGGGATGGGATGGATAGGAGGAGAATGACAAGGGATGGAAGGGTATAAGGTTACTTTGTTTGGTTTAGTTAGAAGGGAAGGAAGGGAAAGAATTTTTAATGATCTCTTGTTTAGTTTAAGAGGGGAAGGGAGGGAAGTTAATAACTAATTTTCCATTGATTTATATTTATTTACTTATACAATTTATTTAAATTAGTTTTCACTCATGAAAATTAATCACTTCTTCTATTTAATTAATTAAAACAATTATTAAGGTATTTTCCTTATATAATTTATTTAAATAATTAAAAAATAGAATTTATATATAGTTTAATTTCACAATACTTATTTTATGCTTAACTTGCCATCAATCCAAAATTCTCTTTTGTATTATCAAGCTATAAAATGCCATAAATTCAAAACATGTGTATCCATAACATATCAAGTAATGATAATATTGTGTACATGAAGAGAAGTGTTCATACCATCAAGTTATACATGAAGAGTATGGATGGAATATCATAAAATATATGGGGGTAAATTAGTCACAATATTTGGCTTCCATTCAAAAAACCTCAATTTGGAGGAAACCAAAATAAGGGGAGGGGAGGGAATGAGGGGGCAAATTTTGGATCATCTCCCCTCTAAAATTTTAAACCAAACAAGGGGAGGGATTCATCTTTTCATCCCCTTCTATCCCCTTCCCCCCAACCAAACAAGCCCTTAAGCTTAGAAGCTTGAGAATATATCTGAATTAAATAGGTTATTAAACCCAGTTTCAGAAGTTCCATGAAATCATAGAATGGTGCTGAATTGTAAAATTAAATTTTTTTTCTACAGTTATATAGTATATGCCCACTTAATTCAAGTTTATTTTCGATTTCCATACTCAAAATTCGGGATATAAAATTTTTTATTGTGTTCAATTGTGCAATTTGTGCTTAGTGTAATATTATAACTGGAACCACATGCTCTAAATCTAGCTAAGAGACTAATATTTGCAATGAAGCTGAGATATATAACAAGTATGGCAATCGTTGTTGTGTGTTACCAAGTGGGAACACTAAGATATTCCTATAGCTCTCAAGTTCATATTAAGTGACAAAGGGCCTAACTTTTTAATTCCTTGAGTTCAAGCCACATTTCGGTTCATCTACTTGCATTCAAAATCAATTCCATCTTGGTTTTGACCTACTTAATCAATGAATTGTTAGGTGTTCAAAAGGTCAATATCCGCATTTGGTTTCTTCATGTTGGTTCTGGTGTTAAAACAATTTTGCAATATGATCCATATGGTTTTGTGAAAAAAAAAATACTAAACTGACCAAAACAACTAAGATTCAATAGAAAACATCATATGAAAGAGAGGACCACCAAAGCTGTAATGGCCAAGGGAACAGATTTTCTCATAAGCATATTTCTCCTTTTTTTTTCAGGAGCAGATCTTCACTCTTTGATCAAAAATGGATGCTCCATATTTAGTATTTAAAAAAAATATTATTATAATAATTTATAAGTTAAAATTTTATTATATTGTATATATCGCACTTATAATTCATTTAAATCATATTTTGATAGATTAAATTTATTTATATTTATAATAATAGTTTTATAAAATATAAAATCTGGACAATCAATTTCTTTTAACTTGAAGGTAGATATCTGTTTCTAAGAAGAAAATAAGAAATATGTTTATGAAAGAAGCCGGTGGTACAACTGGTAGTCCATATCTAATGGTATAATAAAATTTATTGCTGTTGTATCTAAAAACATAACGTAAGATTTGAAAGGTCAAAGGTATTCATCTGCCTATGAAACCGAGAGTAGCTGGGAAGCAAGGAAAGGTTGAATCTTTTTTTTTTTTAATATTTACATTTGGAATTTCAATACTACGAAGTCGGCGAGGTTTACCAAGGATTCCCTATAAATAGGAGCACTCTGGTTCCTTCAATGCACATCAGCAACTTTCTGCTTTGTGTTTTGTCTCATACATTATCCAAACATGTCTCTCTCTGAAGCTTTGTGTTCTCTTCTTCTCACCACCACCTTTCTTTTCCTGCAAAATCTGGCAGTGATCGACGCTGCGTGCTCCGATTGTTTTGTGTCTTCTCGAGCATCCTATTACCCAAACTCCGATGAACATGGAACAGATGGTAAGATCATAATTCTTGCATAAGACAGCCCAGAAACAAACATGTACTGAGATTTCATTTATAACATATATATATAACATGTTTCCTGATGTGTATACTCTTTGAAACTTAAATATTGCAGTAGGTGCATGTGGGTTTGGTTCCTTTGGTGCTACAGTTAATGGCGGGGACGTATCAGCTGCTTCTAATCTTTATCGTGATGGTCTCGGCTGTGGTGCCTGCTACCAGGTCACTATATATATTCATCATCTTAATTCTTAACTATTCATTTTCTAAGCTATCTTATTATGGTTCTAAGCCGTGAATCTAGCTTGCATTTGCATGTATTGTTTTATGAGCAAAGTAATAAAGCAGTACTGATGGCTTTCTAGCCATACAAGTACAGGAGATCGCTGGTTCGGTCTGCTTGTAATAACTTGGTAATAGGAATGATTAAGCACTGATTTGAAGAAGTGGTTTTAATTTGTTAATTAGGTGATATGTACGAACAGTGGTTATTGCTCAGACAAAGGAGTGACGATAGTGATAACGGACCAAGGTTCAGGTCACGACACTGATTTCATTCTTAGCAAACACGCCTTCACTCGCATGGCTCAGACCGCTGATGCTGGAGTCACTTTGTTGGCTTATGGCGTCGTTGATATTGAATACAGAAGGTAATTAATTAATATCATTAAGAAGTCCGTCTCTTTCTAATAATGATAGTATTAACGTAAGATGTTTCATTCATGTGTATGTATATAACTGAGGCTATTTAATGGCTTTCTGTGTGTCTCCAGAGTTTCATGCAGCTACCCATACAAAAATATCACCATTAAGATACACGAGGGAAGCAGCAATCCTAATTACTTGGCCTTCGTCATAGAGTACCAACAAGGCAAGAGAGATATCACTGCTGTGCAGCTCTGTGAGGTAACTGGTTTTCTGCACATATATATTGATGAAACATTGAGATTGATAAAGAGAAAGAAGAGTTAGTGTGACTATAACAATTTTTTAAAATTTTTTAAACTGTGTGCAGACAGAGAGCTTCGTGTGCAAGTTACTGAGTAGAAGTTTTGGAACTGTTTGGACTGTGAATTCTCCTCCGAGTGGACCATTATCAGTGAGAATGTTGTTTAGTGACGATGATGGAGAAGACACGTGGGTTGTTCCTGTGAATAATATTCCTCAAGACTGGAAGGCTGGAGAAGCCTATGATTCTGGAGTTCAAGTGAACCAATAGAGATGAGAGAGAACAGCACCGCAATATATAATTATATATGATTTGTTCATTTGCCATCTATTTGTCTACCCCACAAATAAGTTATCATTAATTTATGATATTGTTTTTTTTTTCATTTGCAATTGTTGCTCTTCATAAGTAGGGATGGCATTTATTTTATTTTTTTTCCATTTTTTTAGGCAACATTTCTGACCGAGGTGACACAAATATTGTCATTATCGTCTATTTATTTTTATATAAAAAGAATAAGTTCGGCTTCCTTCAAAGTTCAAATGCTGAGAGATTTTTCATTTATTTTTTCCATTAACTATTAATTTTATTTAATTTATTTGGAATTTGATATAATTTAAAGTTTATGTAATTAGTAATTAATTGATTTATCTATTAACAATGATTAAACTCTTTCTCTCAACTTTCCGTGAGAACTATAATGATGACTTTTATATCTTTATTATCATATTTTCAATTAAAATATGATACATGTATAATTTAAACAAACAATTATATATAGACCACAAAAAATATATCTATCTATAGTTATTTAAATAATAATTATTATTATTATTAGAACTCCACAATGTATCAAAAAAAGAACTCCACACACACTCACTTGCCCGGTTTTAATTGGAAAGAACTAATAAGAAAACTTAAAATTTTTGTTTTTGGAAAACAAAAATAAAGAATTAATTTTTTTATTATTTACAACTATATTTTATTGATTTTTAATTATAAATGAAGATTTTTTCTACGTAAATTGCGCCATAATTGAATCATGCAATTTGTGTTAAATTTTACTTATCTTTATTATCTTATCTTATTTTAAAGTCTCGAAAACAAAAACACACGTTTGAGAGATTTAACTCCAATTCAAGCATTCAACCGCCCCAAAATTTTATATATTTACTCCAGTACTCAATTT
The DNA here is from genome assembly GCA_025593235.1 of Vachellia pachyceras. Classification (NCBI taxonomy): domain Eukaryota; kingdom Viridiplantae; phylum Streptophyta; class Magnoliopsida; order Fabales; family Fabaceae; genus Vachellia; species Vachellia pachyceras. Next base: position 4,681 of record JANTPZ010090353.1, on the reverse strand, counting down.
TTCAGCACCAGCCCTTGACAACTAAAGCTCAGAGAAACCTAGTTTCAAACATTGAGTCTATGTTTTGTAGACTAATAAAACAACTAAAATAAATAAATATGCGAACGATAATGTTTTCCAAATATATGAAAGGGAAAATACATATCTAGTTGACCAATCTTACAATGTTATGGAAGCAATAATTTAAAACAACCTAATCAATGACAGTCTTAACCATTACCAATTTTTTTCACTGATGCTAACTCTCTCTCTCTCTCTCTCTCTCTCTCACAACTTGTATTCTGAACTCTTCTTTTTCACATAAAGCTGTTTAAGTCTAGAAGAATACTATAATCAACACCTTTACAGATCTTTGGGCATCGCAAAACATAATGAAAGAACCAAAAGGATCCGAAATTCCCACACAAAATGCACATTCAGCAAGCACATCCACCGGACTGAGGTTGAGACTCGCCTCCACCAGAGGACTTGAGGTTCACGTCAACCAAATCTTCTTGTTTTGTGGAAGATAATGTTTCCATTCCAGGTAACGCGGCGGCAATTTTCCGAAAGAGAGCCTGGATATTGGTTTGATGAAGCAATACAGTGAGAACCAAGTATTCATAAAGACTACAGAAAAATTTCCAATTGAAGACAAAAGGGCATGCCAGGTAATCCAGTAGTTGACACTATAGGACTTCTGAAAATCATCATTGATATAATAAGTAGATGGACAAACTTTGTTAATTTGTAGGAAATATCGAGTAAATTGACTCGTGGATGTGGTCTGCAACAAAAATTTCATTAGGAAAAAACTCTCCACAGCTGTGCGTATGAACATGACCAGTCAACCAAAAACTTTTATTTACTCACTCTTTCAGGTTAATCAAGAAGGAAAATGCATTCAACCAGAGTCCCATAAGCATGATTATTTCATTAGTCACTGAAAATAATAAGGTGGGGCAGGGGGAGTGTGAACCTTGATATTAAAGCCAGCTTTGGCACTAGCTTCAATGAACATGACATTAAGATCACGGGCTTTTGCTTCCCCTTCCTCTGTGGAGACTTGCCTGGCAAAAAATGTTTCTCATAAACAAAAGGCTATGCTCGGGCCAATGCACAAGAGTACAGAAGAATTTACATACAAGACATGAAAGCAAGAGTGTACACGCATGGAACATCTCAACATTTAAACCCATTCAAGCTAGTAAAATGCCAGAACAATCTAGCCCTCATTTTGAAAGGACTTTTAAATGATAGAGGGCTATGCTCATGTCTTAGACTTCTTCCATAGTAATAACGACCAGCCAGCCAGCACATGTTTAGCAAGAAAACAATATTTTTAGTATGCTCTAAAAGTTCAAAACAGGAAGACTAAAATGTCTAGAGGTTCAATTGACGAATTCAAACAAGTACATATTATTATATATTATGTTCAACTAGAGATAGAGAAGGTCATGTAATGAAGTAAAGAGTACAGTGAGAGAAAGGGAAGAAGTTAATAGAAGCAATGAAGTATATAGTACAGTGAGAAAATAGGTGTGTGTATATTTGTAAACGGGATGGGTGATGTTGGAAAGAGAGAAATCTTGTTCAAAGGAATTGAGAACATGCATTCACATCCAAAAAATCTCATCCTCTCACCAATACTGCCACTGATGCTGACAGTCTCCGACTCCATCACAGTACTACATATGTGTATATATATGGGGAGGGGCAAGTGATGGCCCCCTCAACATCGACATCCCTTTCGTCCCTGGGTATGGACAGTTTTGAATGCTATTATAGCAAATGTGAATGGACAGAAAGCCCACTCCCATACAAACCCTTATTTTTCTACTATTCATAGGCTTCATCTATATACCACACAGCAACCTAATGAACTGAACAAAAGGTAAAGGTGAGAGGTCACAAGACAAAAATAGAAGCACAATGTAAACAGGCCAGCGTAAGCCATCACCCAATGCAAGACTTGTTTTCATTAGCCATTACCTCTTCTCAACAAGGTCAGTTTTGTTCCCAACAAGAACAATGATGACATCACTGCCCCTCTCACTTCGGACTTCTTCAATCCACTTCACTGTATTTAGGAAAGTTTGCCTGCCTGTATTATTATTATAATGAGTGATTAGAAAGAACCATTCAAAGTGTAATGAAATTGCCCAAAAAAATATGCACATATGATTGAAGCCATGCAGAGAGATCCATGGTAACTAAGAAGCATATAATGCACCAGTAAGAGAAGGTAATTTCTAGGGGAGGTCCCCCGTTTATTTCCCCAGCTTTATGACTGTAATGTTCATACACTTTTTTTTAAAATAATAATAATAATAATAATAAAACCAGTCATTCGTTATAATTATGTCCTTAATTAGAGGGAAAAATAGAAGGAAACTGGGCTTGTTAGGTGTCCCACAACTGATATTGTCTAGATAGAATATTTCACAAATCTGGAAGGAAAAGGAAAGAAAGAAAGAACTGCTCGTATGGGATCAAAAGGTTACAAAATTTGTACAAGTGCCAAGGGCATATATCCATCAGAAATCACTCGTCTTTCTTTCTAAATTCTAGGGGTGTAATACTTGCAAACCTGGGGAAGTCTAACTTGGCAACAAACAGAAAGACCATATCCGATATTTGGAAATTATGGCTAACCATTACGAAGATGTAAATGCTGTCAAATAAAAATGTAATTAAGAAAGGCATGGCATACAGAGGATATATTAAATGGCATACTTGCAACATCATAAACGATGACAGCAACAGATGAGTCCCTAATGTAGCTAGGAATAAGGCTTCTAAATCTCTCCTGTCCAGCCGTATCCCTGTCAACCAACATTAAAAGAAATGGCTCATATGAACAAAAATTGATAAATACCTAATGGAATGGAATAATTCAAAAAAATGAAACTTAATATCACCTCAGATCGATCTACCAATATGTGTTCTTCTAACACTTGAAGCAAGGCCAAAAATTCAAAGCAAGATACAGAAAGCAACAATATTTGCACCAATGATGCATATCCAAGATGCCTTATAATATTACCATCATTCAAGAATTCAATCGGTCAATCAGATTTAAAACTCATTTGCATTAATCAAAATCCAGAGTGATACAGTAGAGCACATAGGAGCTATTAAAAAAGAATAACAAATATAAGATAAATTTGACAAACCCACTAAATTGATAGAATAGCAAGAATGAACGGAGGAGAAAAAACATGTAAACCATCAGAAAACATCATATCATCAGAACTCCACTATTGTTAATAAATCGTTGAAGTCAAGTATAAAATATGACCAAGACAATAAACAAGAAAACATCAAATTGACTAAGAGAAGTTTGGTGTCAAATCCATCACCTCTTATTCAAAGGGAAGTGAGCTTCGTTATCTAAGAATGTAATACAATTCAAAAATATCATTTTATTGTTGATTATTTAATGGTAGGATTCGAGAATGACAATGCGACAACTTACCACAACTGCAGCCGAACAGTTCGATCTTCAAGATACATGGTTTTGGATAGAAAATCAATACCAATTGTAGCCTGTATCAGAAAAAGCAAAGTAAACTTTAGTACTAGAGGGAAATGCAAATACATTAGGAGGGAAGCAATATGGAAATGGTTAATTAAACCATAGTAATCTATTAACAGACTATGCCGAAAATATGTAGAATACATTTTAACTGAAAGAATGGTATATTTTTCCTCTCTTCTAAACCACAATCAATAGAAAGAATCCGGTGAATATGTAAACCACAATCAATGACTACTATTGTAGCAAAACATAACAATGGGATATTTTCCCTCTGTTCTATCTTTTCACCCAAGCTCTCCTTGAGTTGCCATCATATATTTCACATGGTTGATGTTTCTAGAAAAAGTCTTGGTCCAGATATTTAGTGGGTTAATCCACCTAAAGAAGAATATCTCGAGTCACACAGAGTCCTCCACAGTTCTGTTAACATAAACAGTGATCGAAATTAACAGGACCCACAGCCTAGAAGCTGCAGGGCTAGCTTTTCAAAATGTCATTAACCCTCGCAAGACTGAATGAAATGTCCCAGAGGATAATCGTGATCGCTTTAAGCTGTCCAGAAACTGAATCTTATACATGATCGACTATAATAGTCGTCAGCATTAAGCAGAACACACAACATCGATGATACTCAGTTGGGTGTCTTTACATTTCATTTTTCCTCCGGAAGGCACGATCACCGGGGGAAGAATTACTAGCGTAATAATGCAGATTCACCATGTTCTCAGTTCAATCACGCATCCACGGTTCACGATCAAATAAACATGGATTTACAAAGTTTCATTCGAACTCCCAAATTCATCATATATTCAGATTCCAATCAAAGCTAAGAAAAAAAAAGGTAACAATCAACTGTATTTGTGCATAGACAACTGGATCTGTCAGTTAAGACAAATACCTGATATGTGGTATCAAATTTATCATACATAAAGCGGGTGATGATGCTAGTTTTCCCCACGGACTGATCTCCCAGGAATACTAGCTTGTACTTCGCGAGAGCAGACACTGGCGCCATTTTACAGATACAGAGAAAATTAACCAAGAGTGTGACTACACAGTGGTGTGTTAGCGAGCAAGAACGCCGATTCCGAATTGTTTGTTTGGTTTGTCTGATCCCGGCAGGGGAGAACGCCGAGGTTTGCTGATTCGAACGATCTCAGC
>JANTPZ010090351.1:0-23749 GCA_025593235.1 Vachellia pachyceras | reverse complement strand
TTTTTTTTTGGAGTAATAAAATTTGGACCTACTTCTATTAGACGGGCGTAAATTTTTTTTATTAATAAAAAATATTACAACATTAAACATGAGAGAATTCTCATATGTTGAAAGGGAAAAAAACTAAAAATACGTCAAGTTTGAGCAATCGCTCAGAAATAGAAATGGATCACTCAGAGTGAGTTTAATCCAAATGCATTTTATTATTAGTATTACAGGAGAGGAAGATATATAATCTCAAAATGAAAATGAAGATATTATTATTCAGTTAAACCAAAGAAAAATAACCTGGAAGAAAGCTCTCATCGTGTTTACGAGTTTGAAGAAAGAAGAAAAACGCCATCTTACATTTTCCCCCCAATTTATCTCCATATCACTCGGTAACTTGAAGGGTACGTGAAAATCATATTCCTATGACATAAATACTTCAACACTAGCAGTCTTCATGGTCCCGCACACAGGGCACACATCAATAAGTACTTCACAATACTTGCACAGACACAAATGTCTGCAAGGCAACATTAAAACACACACTTCTTTGACTTTGCAAGTCCTGCAACTCATCTGCCTCTTCAAGGAATTCAAATCTCCAGCATGCTCTGTAATTCCTTCATAACCTGTATTCGCACATGAAGCCACCTCTTCTATTTCTCTATCACCTTGAGCTTCCTTACCACGCATAGCACATTGTGACATGACTTGCTGTAAGTTATTCTTCAACGCAGTGACGAGAGGCTCGTTATATTTTGCTCTGTACTTCCAGGATTGAAGTTCCATGCTAACTTGCTTTATCTTCTCTAGTAGTTCTTGGTTTTTGTTCTTCATATTCTCTATTTCCAGCTCTTTTTCATACAGCTTACTGCTAACCCCTCTCTCGATGGCACTCAGAAAAGAAACCATGTGTCTTAGCCTCATTTCTCTCAGACCTTTGATCGTGTTCTCCTCCTGTTAAATATGGTCATGGGAAGATGTGAATATGCAGTCTGCCAGATAACAGAATAATCAATCTCATCACATGCTAAACAGTAAGCACTAATTTCCACATGGATGGCTAGACAAACTGCTTTGATTATCAGTTTACTTAAGGAATCTAATACAGGCCACGACAATACCAAACAAGATCCCATATTCCTGAATCAAAAAAATTAAGCTTCACTATCAATTCTTGCTATGATTCAGCAGCAGCAAACAAGGTTCTATCTAAACTCATTTAGAAAAGAACGAAACACCTGAAGAGAGATTTAGTTATTTTGCAACAAGTTCTACGCCACAGACCACTACAAAAAGGAAATAAATAAGTAATGACAAAGTTCGCTTACCTGAAACTTGATATAACAATCAAGCTCTTTTTTCTGCTTATCAATTTCAACCTTTAGATTATCATCAAGGGACAAAATTATGGGAAGCGGGGCTTTAACGCCTTTGCTGGCAAAAGTGATGGAAGAATTGTGCTCATTTTCCTCATAAGAAAGCCTCAGACCAGTAGAAACCATGTTAGGTGCATATCCAGAATGACCAACATTATCTTGAAAAGATTTATTGTTAAGAGATATTGGATGCTTGCGCTCTCTGGATAGTGATCCTACTTCTGCACCTCCTTTCACTGTTTCCATAAGAGGATTATGCTCACCTCCTCCACAGTTTAAGGAACCAATGTTGCACCCAACTCGATCTGTGACGAAGTTATTATGGTCTTCAGCAAACTGACTAAGGACACTAAAAGAGATAGTTGATAGTTGATACACAAGCACCGCTACTATAATCAACATCCCAGAAAAAGAGAGTAATAAACTCCACCATGCTCAAAAGTTCGAAGTTTAGAAAGAGAAGAAACAAAAAGGCTAAATAATGGTCAGTAAATGTGAGCAAAAGATCGAAATGTCAGAAGCGGGAGAAAATATTTCTGAGAAAATGCAGGGGGCGAGAAACTAGGAAGCAAGGAAAGCATGCAAAAATGCAAATGAAAAATGTAAAGTTGGTATGGTGCATTCACGTAAAGCATGAAACCAATCAAAATATAATGTGACAATCAAATCATGCATGTTACAGAAGTACAAATTGCAAAGCACATCAGATTAAGAAAGTAACATATAAGAAGTCAACCACTCGGAAATACTTACAGTCTCCAAATAACTGCAGCGGAATTCCATCAGTATCATACTGCAATCTATTTCCCCCAACAGAAGAGGGTAACATGGGATAAACATCGTCCCCTTCAAACATGTTCCTATAAAGAAAACAAAAGGAAAACAAAATAAAACATCAGTCTAATACACCTGTCTAGCCTAACAACATTGTTGTAAAACATGAATTAGGATTTTCTAGTTTTGAAAAATTCACAGGCACACACATTTAAGATAAAAAAAAAATAACATGCTCATTAAAACAGAAAGATTTAATGAATATACATATTTAAGAAGAAACCAGCTAAAACAGAAAGATTTAAGCCACCACCGCGTATTTGAAATACCATTTCCCTTGTAATATGAGAATACGTAGACCTCTACTGGGTGCTGATAAATCCTATGAAAATTTAGCAGATTACAACCGGCTCATCAGTGAGAACCATGGACAAACGAAAGAATGAAATCAAACAAAAATGAAACGTCTATCTTTCTTCGAAGGTTTCTCACAGGCTAGCGGAGTGAGCAATGACAAAAATTAGAAAAAACGAGTATGCAAGGCCAGGCCGCCTGCCATAACCCCATAGAACCAAGAAGCTGCTTTTACTAAATCAAATCCCATCGGAAAATCCAATGACAGATCTATGAAACCCAAAAACAAACAGGACAAAGGAAACAACAAGCATCTCCATCTGACGATTATACCAACAAAGTAGCCCGCACTCAGATTTCTGCAATAGAATCTAAAGTAAACGATATTTAGAAATCTTAAAAAAAAAAAGGAACAATGTCATAATTTAGGACAATCCCGAAACATCCGATCATCCACAACGAAAAGAAAGCTTACACTTCTTGGGCATTTTCTGGGAAGCACAGTAAGGTCAGGATTTTTGGAGGCCGATATTAGAAAGATGGAGGAGAGAGGAGCATTATAGGTACCATGGGTAGTAGTCAGAAAGTGCGTTAGCGTTTCGCGGTAAGAAAGGTGTTGGTGGAAATGGAAATGCGAGTAGTTGCAGCTAAGAAAGCGGATGATTCCATGTGTACAAGTAAATGTTGGTGGTGTTGGTGATAATGGTAGCGTTGAGACAGTAATCTTGCTCATCATCGCCTTCATCAGCTATCTTTTCGTTTTCCCACCGAGTCACATGTTCGCTTTTCTTTATTTCAGTTACTACTGCCTGCTGGTGTGTATCCTCATGTTGCACTGTCCTGCGTTGCCTAGATTATTGTCATTTTGCTTCCCTTGGAATTTTCAAAGGCTGTTCCAGTGCACCCATTTGGGTTGGGCCTAACATGGAAGTAGAAGTTGGCCTAATAGGCTAGGAAAAGTTTTTTCTTGGTGCAATTGGTTAAACTATTTTCAAAAAATTTTATTATCGAAAAATTGGTTAAACTATTTTCCCATTCTTCTAAATTTAACAAAAAAAAAAAGTAGTAGAAGGGACCAATCATTTCTCAAAATTTTGTACCCAAAAAAAATATTTTAACAGTCTGATCACTAATAGAGTTAAATTTAATAAAAGGGATCCATCTTCATAGCTCAACGAACCAAAGTTTAAATTTTCAATGAAAGATAATTTTTTATTTAGTACTCTATAATACCTATAACGTAACTTTATAATACTTATGCACAACTTGTGGTTCATTTCAAATTTTTTTCTTATGTTTTCATCCATAATTTGTTTTCTCTTTTTTTCTATTCCTTTCTCTCTATTTTCCTAACATCAACCTATAGATTGAAGTTATACAATAATTTAAACTTGCAGCATTTCCTCCAGCAATTAATCGGACTCTACATGTTCTTGCAAAACCACCATTTCTTCAAGATTTTGATGAGTATCTTTTGCCAAAATATCTACGCAACGAATAATTTCCCATGGAACATATCGAAACTCAATATCCCAAAATATCTTTTTTTGCCAAACTAGATATTCCATTTCATAATAACAGTCCATACATAAAACCTGGAAAATAAATAAAAGTACATATTACAAACCAAACATCAAAACATCTTCAGCCATGGTCTAAAAGATTGTCATCCGAATCCTTCACAAGGGCCCGCTGTAGCTTCAAAAGGGGATTGCAAACCCAATTTATTGGGTACACCACTCATAAAGAAGTTTTGGCCACCCGATCTGCAACCAAATTTATTTCTTTGGGAATCCATTCAAACGAATGGTTCCAATTAAAATTCCTTGAAACAAGAATGTTCTCAATAGTGTTTCACATCTCCAACTAGGTGGATGAGGCCCTCATTAAGACATTTAATAAGAGTAATGTTATCTGATTCAAAAATGGTATCATCAAGCTGATTTTCCTGCACATAAAGTACTGCTCCATACATAGCTTCACATTCACCTTCAAAAGTTGAGCTCACATGTATCAGCTTTGTCCTTCTATCTAACAGCCACCCATTTGCATCTCTAACTGTTAAGGCTATAGCAGCCTTGTCCTCTTTCATATCATATGAACAATCCACATTAATATTGATCTCATTGCCTTCTGGTATCTTCCATGTAAAACCCTCACCTTAATTCTAATAGCTTAACTTGTTTCAAGATATTAATCGAAGTAGAATCGATATTCAGTAACTTATTCCAATCCACTAGGATTATACAGTTCTCGTTTCTAACTAAAGTCATAATATCATATTCTGAAGTTTCCAAAATTTGCGGTTAAATATAGTTTATAACACGAACACTATAGATTGCAAAATAAATCAGTCAACACATAAATAACAAAAGAGGCTATATAGAGATATGCAAAGATATTTAAGCCTCTGAAATTCTCCCCGACGTTTCCTCATGAGAACTTATCACCTGAAAAATGTTAAATCGATAGGATGAGACAAAAGTCTCATCAACCAGTAATCCAACTTAAAAGGCATACGAGCAAGTGTTGATGAGAAAAAGAGAATTAATTGCATATGAAAATAATTTTACAAGTAATACTAAACTTTTCAAATAGACCATAATCATTTCTATTCACCTTATAAAAATACATATGTATATCAATATCAACATCATATCACAGTAAATACAGTACCATTATCACAAAGATTAATAATAACCATATAACCACTTTTCTTTAATCATTGACATATACATATTTATCAATTCTATAATAATATGGGCTCATGCTTGTATCATCATGAAATTATGCATAAATCAATGCATGAAGACTTATTTTTCTAATCTCCCTTATTTCTTCCACACTTTCTTTCCTTTGACTAAACCCATGGACTAGTATTATTCCATGTGGCTGTTAGTACAAGTCAACAAGCTCACGGATAAAGTGATATGGGCTGGTCAAAATCCACAAAGCACAACACCGGACCATAGGTTCTCCCTTTAACATTAAAGGGGTGTCACAAGCCCTTATCACAGTGGACCTAGGATCATTCGGTGTACGGCTGAAAGTCTTTCATCCTTATTTCCTCTTTAAGCATACTAGATATTCACTCGTGCAAATGCTTATTTGTTTGACACCCTTGTTTAGCATTTTTCTTTTCAGGACGCAGCTAGACACCGAGATGAGCTAAAAGATATTGCTCCTCACTATTAAAATGTTCCAGTGATGCCACAACCTTGGTATGTCTGCTAAACTTTTCCAAGTAGAAATTGTTATCCGGACTAAAATGAGTTTACTAGTATCTTAGATACTTTCCTGAGGAATTAATGTTCAATAAAACAAAAATGAAGCTGCTTCTATAAAAAATGCCTTTCATACTAATTGGTCCAAATCCGTGTAGCTCCTTTCTTCAATTGATTTCTATTGAATTTTCATTATATATACATATATATATATAGATAGGTTGAGGCACATGACCCCTTCTACAAGAATTGTGTGTAATTCTAAGATAATTGTTTCAGAATTCTAGTTTGGTTTATGGTGGTTTTTACGGTAGGATACTTTGATCATGTTTAGCAAGACGTTTGGGAGCCCTAAAAGCCCGTTTAACAGTATTTTTCAGCAAAACAGGATAATCTCCTTCACATATTTCATCAACTTACGTAAAAGTACTTCTCCACTGCGTTTTCAAACGGGCTTGTTAATCCTTTGAATCTCAAGGGAAAGTGGCAAAATCTGTAATGCGTTTGAGGCATCAAGTGCTTGCAAACAAATAAATGTCCCACTGTTAACATTAATAAATCTCGACTTATTCAAGGCATAAGGGTTCAAGTTAGGAGTACTCACATAGAGGGCAAAAGTCAACCTTCCAAAGGGATATACTTTGCATACAGAATAAGAATTACCAATAATTCAGACCCACCCATTCAACTTTTTGGAGGCACTGGATTATAACTAATGCTAATGGGAAGACAGAAAACGTGTGGTAAGTAAATTTTGTGTCTCTATGCTTTAATCTCCTAGACTTTATCGGTACATTTTGTTTCGGCAAATGTAGAAAGAAGTCCATCAACTTAGAGAGCTGTGTAATTTTTCTCCTCTATTTTAATAGTTGATCACAGACTCTTCAGATTCATGATCTTTAGCAAAATAATATACGTACTATATGTTCGTGTAGGTTAAAATAGACCAAGTCAACAAGAAGACAATCAATCCAATTTTAAAGTTGATGGAAATGAATTATAACTCTTTACTCTTTTAAGTTTTTTCTGGGGGGGAGGGGGAATTTTTGCATTTTGGTCTTTGATTATCTTTTATGTTGAGGGGATTTAATGTTGTACATATTGTGTGTGTTAAAGGAAGTGTCCCACATGACTTGAGATTGTGAGGATCCAAGTGAATATACAGTAATATGATCTTGGATTAGTAAATAAGTTAAGAGGAGAAGTATATTTACATACGACAAAGGGCCACTAGAGACAAATCCGGCTATCTTCCCTACCATTTTGTACGTATGTTAAACACAGAATGAACACATTTTATAGAAGAATTTTGGAAAAAAATCCAAAATTACTTTAATTATTTTTAAGACTACATTTAATAGCTTTTAATATGTTTTATAATGGTTGAAAATGTTGGTGTACGTTTTTACAAATTCAATGTGCTTTAAAATGGTTTTTTAAATGCTTTCAATACATGACAATGGGTGTTAAATGCATTGATTGATTTGTACGCGGGAGAGCAAATGAAACGTTGGAATCTTGAATTGCTTTAATCACTCCTTAATATACTCATTGATGGCCTTAAAAGGCTTTTACTCCTTTCACTCCTAAAACGTAGCATTTAAAATATAGCAAATAAAAGGGCTTTCTTCATTGTTGCAATGGGTGATATATACAAGGTGCTTCAAGGTTCCAACAACACAACTCTTGTACTTTCAAGCATTATGCTTTTCTCCTCTGGCTCTCTACCTTGCTAAGTTTTATTATACCTTCCGCTAGTTCTGTATCCCTATATCTTTATAAGAAGAATCCGTTTAATCCTGGGGAGTGCCGCAACTTACTTGCCGGTAGTCGCAGAATAGCTCTTAAGGACAGTGTCCTCGAACGCGACTCGGATTAAATGTTTATTTGCAGGTGTTGCTGCCACCAGGTTGAGTACAACGTTGCAGAGAAGTTGGAAGATCCACTGATATTTACATGCCGGATACAACATTTAATTTCAATAAGCCTCTGTACTTTATATTCCTTAATATGATAGGGGAATCGGGGATGTTGGTAAACAACCAGTTATACTCCCTAGGACTGGTTTTGAGTACTCTTCAGGATATCCATTAAACACTTGTAGTGGTAGAGTGGTAAGACATTTATTGTTCTTTTGATCAGTTGACATTATTGATTAATATGAGTTATTATAGCTTTAGTGTTCTTACACTATTGTGGGTAAGATTAATAATTTTCCATGAGAAGACATCAACAGTTCATGAATATTGGTATTGTACTTCATTCGATAAAAGCATTAGGATACTCGGGTGTCAGTATATCTGTGTGCGTGCATGTGGAAGTCAGTATCTTTTATGATTAAATTTTCTTTTAAAAACGTAATAAATAGATTTTTTTTACGTTTTATTATTACATAATTGATTCTTTTTTAAAAAAAATGTATATTTTGATTGAGTTACCTCATGACAATCACTTCAGGAACTTCAGTAACTTGGCTTTAGAAATAAACACTTGACAGATTCGAGTTTGCATTGATGGTCAAACACTACAACGGGTTGGTCATGGAAATTGGGGTAGGAAGGCTTAAGAAAAAGCCTAAACAAAGGCCATCGAATGCACAATGTTAACTGTTTATTTGATACAGTAGAAACTGCTACACAGTTATTTAAGACCAAAATTTGGGTGCTTCTCAGTAGTTTTAAATCCATTAGTTACATCTGTTTTGTTTAATTCATAATTTATGTCAACATGCCTAACATGTCAATTCCATTATAATTCAGGAAGGTGAATGATAGAGTCATAACGTATCAAAGGCAGAAGACGAGGAACAGTTATTGACCAAGTCCAGAAGTGTTTATAAGTTTGTTGAATTGTTATTGTTCATGTTCCGTAATTGTTGAGTCATGCCCTGTAATTGTGAGTCAGTTACAGTATGTATCAGCCCACTAGTTCTCTAGGCGTTCGTGTCCGTTAATTTAGGGATGTCAGTTATTTTCTATTGCTATAAATCTTCCAGTCACATGTAAACCAGAACATGAATGAAATACATACCGTTTACTTGCTGGAGATCCTCTTGGGCATCTGCACTCTTTCATTTGCAAGATCCTTGTGGTGAGAGAGAGTTGAAGAGATTGTTTCTTTTATCTACTTTCCTTTTCATTACCTTGCAAAAAGAGCACCTAACAATTTGGTATCAGAGCCACGTTTAGATCAACAATGGTGACCACTCGATCATCAGCTGGCGACAACCCTGTGGTTACAAACCCGTTGACAACTATCGCAGCAAAGCTCGACACCCTGGATGAATTAAGGGACAAGGTCGCAGCATTGGAGGCCCAAACGCATGAGAACCCAGGCAAGAAGGTTTAACACTGGGCTGACAATACTGAAGACAACACTGATTTCCATCGTCCCCATCCCCCGTATGCAAAGATAGAATTCCCCAAGTTTCGCGGCGGTGACCCTCGAGGGTGGGTGCTCAAGGCGGAAAAATTCTTTAGGTACTATGGGATTCCAGAGGATGATAAAATGGAAGTGGCTACCATGTATTTGGAAGGGGATGCACTGGACTTATTCTCTTGGGTAAATGCTGAGCTTACTCTACTGTATTGGGAAGAATTAGTGAAAGCGCTCAATGAACACTTCGGACCACCAAAATATTTGAACCCAAACGAGCACCTTTGTAGTATTCGGCAAACGGGGAGCGTTCAAGAGTATCGCCAAGAGTGGTCGAGGCGTGTATCTCAGGTCACCAACTGGTCGGATCACTGTCTTCTTGGGGTATTCCTTAATGGCTTGTGAGAGAAGTTACGGACAGAAGTGCGCATCCAGAAGCCTCGAACTATGTACCGAGCTTCCAGTCTGGCTGTGGAGTTCGAAAAGAGGCTGGGGAGCCGTGGGCCCAAGCCCATTTCATACCTAAACCAGTCAGCTACACTTGGAGCTCCAACATGTAACAGAGGCGATTCGAGCGGATCCACCCCTAGGCTTTCGAACGCAGCGTCGCACCCTTTCCCTCAGAATCGCCTGACCACGACAACCCCACGACAGCCGCAGGCATCGGACAAGATGCGACAACAGCTCTGGGACAAAGGGCTCTGTTTCCGGTGCGGCGCACCTTTCCGACCAAGGCACTGATGCTCGGGGTCCTTCTATCTCCTGGAGCTGTACAAAAATGGCGAACCCATTTCGCCCCCTTGAACCCAAGAATGACGCGAACCTGAAAGCACCAGATGAGGCTGAAATCTCCTTTAATGCTATTCTTGGTAGACCCACAGCCTCGACAATGAAGCTTGGTGGTTCTTTGGCTGGTCGTGAAGTACTCTTATTGGTGGATAGTGGGTCCACCCACAATTTTATCTCTGATGCGTTGGTACGGGATTTAAATTTGGTTGTTTCTTCCATTCCTAACTTTGGTGTACAAATTGGAGATGGGAGTGTGGTTCATTGCAATCGGGTGTGTAAGGACGTCCCAGTTCAATTACCAGGTTTGACAATCACTCAGGATGTTTACCCTTTTTCTGTGGTTGGGTCAGATTTGGTCTTAGGTATCAAATGACTTGCATCACTTAATACCATCCAAGAAAACTGGAATGAAATGGTCCTAATTTTCTAGGTGAACAGAAAGAAGTATAAATTGCAAGGGGTACCAAGGAAGGAGAGCTAGAATGCTAGTCTCCATGCTATGGTTACGGTGGAGGCCAACTTCATTCCAAGAGATTATGATCCCGTTAATCTCGAGAGACTATTAACTGAATTTGATGTTGTTTTTATGAACCCAGGACCTTACCACATTTTCGGGAGCACCATCATGCCATTAACCTTAATTCAGGTTCTCAACCTCCAAACCGAAGACCTTACAGGTACCGCTATTTCCAGAAAAATGAGATTGAAAGATAAGTCAGGGATCTACTTCAGAAAGGTTTCATCCAGCCCAGTTATAGCCCCTTTGCTAGCCCCGTCTTGTTGGTTAAGAAGCAGGATGGATTGTGGCGAATGTGTGTGGACTATAGGGCATTGAACAGAATCACGGTCCCCGATAAATACCCTATTCCTAATATTGATGAACTTTTGGATGAATTACATGGGGCGGCTTTCTTCTCCAAAATTGATTTACGTTCCGGATATCACCAAATCAGAGTTCGCCCATAGGACATACTAAAAACTGCTTTCCGCACTCATAATGGCCACTACGAGTATGTTATCGTGCCATTTGGTCTCACCAACGCACCAGCTACATTTCAAGCAACAATGAATGATCTCTTTCAGCAGTATCTAAGGAAGTTTCTCTTGGTATTTTTCAACGATATCCTTGTATACAGTAGGAATGCAAACCTACATGAGCTGCACCTCTGTACTATTTTGCAGGCCCTGGACTAGCACTCCTATTATGCCAACCTAAAGAAATGTGCCTTCGGACAGACTCGCATATCATTCCTTGGTTATCGCATATCGACACAGGGTGTGGAGACATATTATGAAAAGATTAGTGCAATCAGGGAGTGGCCAGTTCCAACCACTGTGACTGAACTTCGTGGTTTTTTGGGGCTCATCGGTTACTACCGTCGCTTTATGAAGAATTATGGTATGATTGCTCGTCCCCTGACTAATCTTACTAAGAAGAATGCTTTTATGTGGTCTTAAGCTACTCAACAAGCCTTTGAAAAGCTTAAACTAGCTTTAATTTCCGCTCCAATGTTAAGGCTTCCCAATTTTGATTCTGAGTTTGTTATTGAGTGTGATTCATCCATGGAGGGAATTGGTGCTATTCTTTTGCAGTTTGACCATCCCATTGCTTTCTATAGCAAGGGGTTTTCATTTTCTAACAGGTACAAATCTGCTTATGATCGTGAGTTGTTGGCTTTGGTTTTGTCGGTGCAACATTGGAGACATTATTTATTATGCTGTCATTTCACGGTGCGCACTGATCACAGTAGCCTCAAAAATCTCATGGATCAACAAACGCTCACAAATAACTAGCAGCGTCTTATTCTCAAACTACTCCCATTCGATTTCAACATTGTTTATAAGGCAGGAAAGGAAAATATAAGAGCAGATTCCTTATCTCGAAGACCACAACATGCTGATTTCCTCAATATGGTGGTACCGTTACCAATGGATTTCCTGGATTTTGAAAAGGCAATGCTACAGGATCCATTTACTGCCCCTATTATCGTTGAATTACGACAGGATGCTCGCTCCAAGGATGGGTATTCTCTGGTCCAGCAGCGTTTATATTACAATGGGAAGCTTGTAATCCCACGTAGCTCTCCGATTCGTGCCAAATTGATGGAAGAGGCACATATCACACCCACAGGAGGACATAGTGGTTTCCTCAAAACTTTGAAGAGGCTTTCAAGTACAACTTACTGGCCCAACATGAAAGCTGATGTTAAATCCTTCATTCAGCAGTGCTTGATTTGTCAGAAAAGTAAGTATGAGACTCTATCCCTAGCGGGGTTGTTACAACCTATTCCTGTTCCACAACAGATTTGAGAGGATATTTCTCTTGATTTTATAGGGTGCTTACCTAAATATGGGAATTTTGATACTATACTAGCGGTGGTAGACCGCTTAAGCAAGTACTGTCACTTTATCCCTCTGTGCCATCCCTACATCTCCAAATCAATGGCTACCCGTTTCTGTGAAGAAATTGTTCGTCTACATAGAGTCCCAAGATCCATCGTATCTGATCACGATCCTCTTTTCCTCAGCACTTTTTGGTAGGAATTATTTAAGTTGAGCCAGACGCGCCTCCGGATGAGCACGGCTCACCACCCTCAAACAGATGGCCAAACGGAGGTGGTTAACCACTGTCTTGAAGCCTATCTGCGCTGTTTCGCATATGAACAACCTCGTACTTGGAGTAAGTACCTTTGTTGGGAGAAGTACTCATTTAATACAAGTTTTCATTCCTCCACCAACATAACTCCATTCAAGGCAGTGCACGGTAGAGACCCGTCTCCTCTTCATCCGTTCGTACAAGGAGAAACTCAGATAGCTGAACTAGCATCACAGTTAGAAACTTGAGATGAAATGCACAAGTTGCTGCAAACTAATCTACGCAAAGCTCAAGATAGAATGAAGGCCTATGCGGATTAGCACCGTCGTGAACTTACATTTAATGTGGGTGACTTTGTCTTCCTGCGTATTCAACCTTTCCGCCAACGTTCTCTCACCCAAAGAAAGTATGCCAAACTGGCCCCACGTTTCTTTGGTCCCTATAAGGTCATTCGATGGATTGGGCAAGTGGCTTATGAACTGGAACTTCCTCCCTCTGCTCGAATTCACCCGGTTTTTCATGTATTGCTTCTTCGCCCAGCCCATAGACAGACTCATGCTATACCACCTGCAGAATTACCTATTTCTGCGGATTTTGAATTAGTACTTCAACCAGAAGGTGTGCTAAATCATTGCTGGAGGGGCCACCAGTTAGAACTATTGATCAAATGGAAAGTTCACCCCACGGAAGAGGCTACTTGGGAGGATTATGACTTCGTAACACATCAATTTCTAGAATTCCGCCTTGAGGACAAGACGGCTTTCAAGGGAGGGAGTAATGATAGAGTCATAACGTATCAAAGGCAGAAGAAGAGGAACGGTTATTGACCAAGTCCAGAAGTGTTTATGAGTTTGTTGAATTGTTATTGTTCATGTTCCGTAATTGTTGAGTCATGCCCTGTGATACCGTATGTATCAGTCCCCTAGTTCTCTAGGTGTTTGTGTCCGTTAATTTAGGGATGTCAGTTATTTTCTATTGCTATAAATCTTCCAGTCACATGTAAACCAGAACATGAATAAAATACATACCGTTTACTTGCTGGAGATCCTCCTGGGCTTCTGCACTCTTTCATTTGCAAGATCCTTGTGGTGAGAGAGAGTTGAAGAGATTGTTTCTTTTATCTGCTTTCCTTTTCGTTACCTTGCAGAACAGAGCACCTAACAGTGACTTTGAGATGATATACATCGATAAAATAGGCTCATCCCCATCCTTTAATGTGAAAATTGCACCCTTTTCACTCTCTCTTCTCGGCGATGATGACGGAGGTATCATTTAAGATTATAAACCGAGCTTCCCGAGCATTATGAAATGGGTAGTAATTTTGTCAAACGTTCCAAAGCAGCTTAAGAGTGGTGCACTAAAGTTTTCTAGTTGTGGGGAATAAATGCCTCAGGAAATGTTAGGCTGAGACCGCTAAAGAAGATACAGTCAGATTGTCCTGCATTTTTTACAGCTTCGCTTCAGATGCTTTAAGAAATGAAGAACAAGCCCAATGGAGACAATCACAGAGGGC
Source organism: Vachellia pachyceras (assembly GCA_025593235.1). Classification (NCBI taxonomy): domain Eukaryota; kingdom Viridiplantae; phylum Streptophyta; class Magnoliopsida; order Fabales; family Fabaceae; genus Vachellia; species Vachellia pachyceras. The sequence goes on along the minus strand of JANTPZ010090351.1, from coordinate 9,757 downwards.
AAAACTGCAACTGCTGCTTTTCACACAGGTTGTATTTTAAGCTGTGAATTGTGGTTAGTTGTTTTTTATGCTATCGATCCTTGAACAAAAAGAATTCTGCGTTACTGAATTGATTTGTTGAAAACTCAAGGTTGAAACCGATTGTGGATACGAGATTATCATCTATTTTTGAACATTTTAAAAAGCTTACCTTCATATCTCTAAACGATGCATGATATTTACATCAGACACATTGCAAAATGTCTAATTTTGTCAATTCAAATGCCTACACGTCAATTTATGCTTGTAAATTTGATAGATTTCCATCGTATAAGCCAGGGATAGTTGTCCACCTACATTCAGGCAAGACTTCTAAATGCCTTTGAATGGTGTAATTTCTAAATTCACATGTTGAAGGTGACCCGTCTATTTGCCCTCGGTCAATACCCATAATTTCTTGCCAAGTGATGCAACTTCGAATACTCTGCTAAGTTTCTGCGTTTAATGGTTTGTCCATCTTCAGCATTTTCCTTGTTTATAAAGATCCTTCATTTTCGGTAGGGTCCAATGAAATGGTTGGTTTCATAATGTCAAATTGAGACTCGTTGGGAGATGTATACACATTTAGTATCTCATAATCTTTCGAATAAAAAAAATACATGGGTCTAAAAAAAGAAATTCTTCATTTTCCGATGGACACTGACAAATGTGCTTTCCCAGTTAATGATTCATGCCAAGTTTACTTTTGTGTTTCGACCAAGAAACCAATGCCTAGTGAAAAGATATTCTTCATTTTCCAATGGACACGAACAAATGTGCTTCCCGAGTTAATGATTCATGCTGATCGGCAAGTTTTACTGTCAACCAACTGGCCGTGGCACCCTTTGAACGAAATACCCCACCATTTTTATTTATAAGTCACTTTCAACACATTTTACATAGATGAAAGAAAATCTTAAATTTCATTAATTTTGTTTTAAAATTTAAAAAAAATAACTTTACTCCCATTTAATACTTTAAAAATAAAAATATTGAAAATATTAAATATTAGCATTTAATGATGGGATTCAACAAATGCAATAAATACCTATCAAAATATTGCCTATGTAACAAAAATTGAACAAGGGTAAAAGTGCCAAAAATTTGCATGTGAAAAAGACAACATTGAAGGGTTCATTCATAGGAGAGACTAGAGAGAAGCATACAGGAATAAGTGCCAAAAACTGAACAAGGGTAAATTCATCCACCTATATCAAAAATTACATCATATGCCTTACAAATAGGACCCAAATTTAGACACTGCCTATAAATAGGAATGGTAGTGCCGTCAGAGAATCTGATCAAAGCTGAAATTTTATTCAGTAAGCAATTTAAACAAAACAGACGAACAGAGACAAAACTGGAAGCTATGATACACAAAACTGTACATAAATTTTAGTGTTGCAAAGAATAACAATAACAAAATAAAAAATAATGACTGGATGGTCATTGAACAAAACATCTTTAGATGTAACAAGCGCTGAATGGCCTAGCAGATCAAGATGAGATATAGACAGAACCCAGTGTATTCATAGAGGGACGCTTGGTAAGGAACCCATCAAGATAATGTCTTCGTCTTTATGATCCCTGGTCTTGTGAGGATCTTCTTTTGTAAACAAGCCAGACAGGAATCTGGATGATGACCCAGAAGACAAACCCCTCCCTAACAAAAACGAACTTCCTCGAGTAATTTTATCCAATCTGAGGAGCGCCCCACAGGTACAACTGGAGAGCTTTCTGAAGCATCGCTTATGGAATACTGACTGACAAGCTTTACACCTTTCAATCTCATCTTCCTGCGGATATATTTGGACTCAAATTAAGACGACATTTTTCAATAAGTCACAAACGCAAATCCATCACAAAAATGAGGTTAGGAAACGGGTGGGTCCCAAGAAGGAAAGCATCGATGGGACTGACTATTGAGTTCTTAGCAAAATAAAGGAATACTTCAATGAAGAGAAAATGTGGGATATATTCCAACGAATTTTCACTAAGTGTATAGTTTTTACACAAAATAGAGGAACTGACCAGACAAGAGCCTCAAAGAGTTTGACAAATAAACACCGCCAACAGGGGGCCAATAACTTGTTGAGAAAAGCATCGAAGGATCTCTATTTATTGGCTTCACATGCCGGAATTCTAAGACAATAACCACACCTTATTTTGAAACAATTTAGATCTCTTAAGAAGCAATCCACACTTTAGCTATTCAGTAGTCTGCAGTTCATAAAAATATCTGAGTTGATAGATTTTTCAGACTTACTACCACCACCACACATTATTATCTCTGGGCACCCTGCACTTAAGAGGTGCCACATTGCAATCAAAAGATCGCCGATTTCTTGCAAACACGTTATATTTCATTTCTCAAGACAAAAGTATCTTTTTTATCCAGTCCAATATTACCGTGGATACAGACAGAGACACACCTGGAAAGGGAAAATAAGAGAAGATGGATCGCTACAGTCTTGTCGGGCACTGCACGGAACACCGACATCACAGCACACAAGGCATTGATCAGTGATGTGTTCCAGGATTTTAGATGACAAGGTTTCAACCATAACTGGGAGTGCTGCATTAACAGATTATTACATCAGGGACACTCAATGCAACAAAACCACTTCAAAACTAACTATTGATCAGATAGATGATCAAGGTCTCTCCATTAAACAAAGAGAGATATGCTAAAAATGTAAATGTGCGTGTACATATAAGTTAAGAATAATTCCATTTGAGCCGCAGAAAGCAGTTAGTCAATTAAAAGCTCACCAGCAAAGGCTCCTTTGGACAGATCAATAAGATCTCTTAGAGCAAAGAAGTCATTGCTCTCAACAAGATATCTCCGAGTTCCGAGTCCTTTGTAGATCGACCTCCGAAATGGGCAATGAACGAATGGAAGAAGAGTCCTTATTTTTTTCCTGACATTCATGACATGAAGCAATGCTGGGACTTTTGACAAAAGGAATGGATTAACCGCAGTGACACAGAGCATGGGCTGCAAGAGAAAATTCATTGACAATATTTATTATGCCCATAAACGAAAACTAGAGAATAATACATGCAACTTCTAAGTGCGTGCTTTCTTTCTTTCTTTCTTTTTCTTTCTTTTTTTCTGGGGGGAGGGGTGCAGAGAAAAAGTGTGATGGAAGAGTTCTGGCCTCTCAAAAGTCCATAGTTTCTGTCTCATGTGTCATGTTCATCTGGTTATATGTGATTGTGTTATTTTGATTGTGATATCTGTATTTGGGTGTACCAGGGACATGGGATTGGCTTGAACCATTATTTTCCTCGCAATCAGTCTTTATTAGCCAGTACTCAGTAATAGGATTATCAGTGTCCCACATCGTTTGTAGTCTGTCTCTGATTTTTGTTTATCATAAGCTTATTAGAGTTGAGTGCTCTATCAGAACCTCTGATATAAGCATACACCTGACAAATAAAAAATATGTTATCTATAAAATGCAGCCGATACTTCTTAACATTACCTGGTCATGTATGGAATCCAGATAAGATTTTGCCAGCTGAGAAACTGGATACTGAGTAAAATCCCATTGATGTAAAACTCTTGCTGGCAAGACAGCAGTGTCATTTGTATGGCAAGAAGAGCAGAATAATTGACCAGTGTACTCACAAATTCGGGGCTTTCCCCATCCAAATGTCTCTACAAAACCCCAAATCAAAGTTTTTCCATCATCAAAATGCTTATGACATCCAGCACACGTGTTATGTTGTGCTTCTAATATCTGTTTCATAGATTTGTCTGATGGAATTTCAACTATAAGTGATATGGTCTTCCCTAGTGTGGAAAGGTTTCCATTTTTTGTCCCTCCCATCTTAGAAGATTGAGCCACAAGCAGACTTGATGCAGGCGGACTGGGACATGAATCTTGAGGGGACAGAAACCAAACTAAGGCACTTGGAGGACTTGAATAAAATCTGGTGTGGAGAAGGGATTGTAAGCACTCGTGAATGAGAACACTTCTCTGCACAATAACATCAGGAGATGCACTTCCAAATATCTTCTTGGATTCTTTTTCAACTGAAGACCATGACAAAGGTAAAATCCATCCGTGATCAGCAAATAAGGTTTTTATCTGGTGGTGGAGAGTGAGGAAATCGCGGTATCGTCTTTCAACCTCCCACTGACCTTTGCTGCTCCACACTTTTATTTTATAGACAGTATATTCCTTCACCCCCAACAATCTTTCACTTAAGGAAACATCTCCTCTCTTCTGCCTCGCACCTACCACTTCAATCCTATCTATTTGCACAGGGTGTTGAACTAGAAGATAAGCATCATCAGTACCAGAGGTAGATGCTGTCAACCCACCATCTCTTAAAGGCATAGAAAACAGCGGCTCATGATATCTATTACCCTGAGCAAGCCTAACCCCAGGAGAATCGACAGAGTCTAGTAAAATTTCTTCCATTTCATGGACAACCTCATCATAAAATTCGTTTAACTCAGAATTCTCTATCTGCAACATTCAGCGAACACAAGACACATGTTATAACCCCTTGCAGTGAATAAATATTGCCCTAACAAGCACATGTTGACAAGAAAGGCTTTAATTTTAAGGTGAAAAATTTAAAAGAAACATGTATGCATAAAACAAACAACTCCAATTCCACTGAAAAATCTTGAAATACTTAAGTACTTGCAAATAAAACCATTTATTTGTAGAGGCAACATAGAATTGCATCAGATGGTAGAGCTACAATTTGAAAAATGAAAATCAACTAGAACTACATTGCTATTACTATTGCTGTGGCGGCGGCTAAGCATGACTTGTTGACTCAAAGTTGAATCAACGGATCTTAAAAGAAGGCTTCCAAACCAGTTCATCAACAATGACAGAACCAAGAACTGATTCAGCTGAATAGCTAAACTAGAACATAGGTAAATGGACAGCCATACTACAATTCCAAATTGCTTCTCAACAACAAAAAGAAGAATTGATTTGCACAAAATAAGAAAGCTACTTGGATGATTCATCCAATGCCTTCAACATTGAATAATTATTTAATCATACCAAGTACATCTTATCAAGTTAGCTGATAAGTTAAAATTTTTATTTGTCAGCTATAATAATATCTTCCAAAAATTTCATATATTTAGCTTCAACTAGAATTGCCCTACGAAGATTGACATCAAGTTTCAGTTTGCATTCTGAACCCAATTGAGGTGGCAACTATATAGATACTGGAAATGATTCAGGAAAGTGGAAGATGATCAAATGATGACTCACCTGAGATGTCACAGGACTTTTCTTTGAGAAATTTGTTGAGGTGGAGAAGCTCTCTATTGATTCCTTCATTCCGGAATTCGAAGGAATTCCAATTTGTTCTAGATTCTTAGAGGAATCTCCATTCATATTCAAAGGTTGTTTGGTTGAACTGGGAAGGGTGGCTTCAATTTTGCTCTCAGAAAAATTGTCAAACTTGAACTTAGATTTATTCCGCCCTGAGTCTTCTACATGTTGAACAACACTAATGCCAATAGATTTTTCAGTGTTCATGTACTCATTCTCCTTTACAATTGTTCCTACATCAGTAACATTCAAATCCCTATGCTGAGGAGCCTTGTCTGCCAGCAGGCCCAAATCAACTTCATAGGCCTTGGTGCTTGAACCGGTTTCACGAAAATTATTTTTCAGAACAATAATGCCTTTCGCATCTTCTGGATGCGATATGACTATATTTGGAGGCTTGCTTGAGGCACTGGAAGAACTATCTGCTGTTTTAGTAACCTTATCAACTCCCTGTACTGGACAACAGGCTGCAGGAAAATCTCTAGCCACTTCTTTGGGTTCACCAAGATCTTTTATCTCTCTAACTTTTTCAGAAGTCAAGACCAAATCATTCTTATCTTTCCCTTCTTCATTTTGACCAGCAATTGAAATACCTGTTGATCTCACAGAACCAAAATTTACTGCACTTTTGTCAATTTCAGGATTCTTTTCTTTTTTACTCTGAAATACATTAAACATCTGGGGAACTTGACCGTTTCCCTCATCTTCTAGCAAATAATCATCCAGGTCTTTTGAACCAAAAGCCACCGAAGAGTTTATAAGGAGGGGATTCTCATGTTGTAATTCTGACTCCTGATGATGATAAATACTTCTTGATGAACAATAATCATTTTTGTTGTCATCACCACCACCATAGTTGTACATTGAGTCCTCACCCTCAGAATGCTCACAAATGGATGAGTTATTGTCTTGTTCCCTTTCTATCTCCCCTTCATCATTTGGAAACTTAGATTGAGCATCACAACTGTCGAATTCACACTTTTTATCAGCTGGACAAGATGAACCACCTTCTCCAACTGTTATTTCACAACGAGAACCCTTGTCATCCAAATTATCTAATTTATGCGACAGAGCATTTCCTGCATTATCATCTGAGTCACTAGACAAGTAATCCTTGGCACTTCTAATTTCATTAAGTCTGGCAAACCTTTCAGAAACTTCTACAGCTTGATGGTGATCAAAATCCAGTTCCAAATTCTTATCTGATTGATTAACCCCCGTGAAAATCGATTCATCTAACATAGTCATAGCCAGTTCGTCATTATCATCACCATGGAATTCCAATCCACTGGAGCCGCAGTTTGAGTTCTGTTGGCTTCTGATATTCTCACTGCCAAACCCATTTCTGAAATTTCTCTCACCATCCGACACACTTGGAGTCGAAAGCCTCTCGACTTTATGATTCATCTCAACCCCGTTGCGCAAATTAAAATTCTCCAGGCTATTACCAACCTTCGAACTGTTTTCGAATTGCTTAATCTCCACGGAACTCGAATCATCAAGCATAGTCATGTTAAGTTCATCATTATCAACGCCGTAAAATTCCAATCCACTTAAGCCGTATTTTAATTTCTGCTGGCTTCTGATATTCTCACTGCCAAGCCCAGTTCTGAAATCTCTCGTACCGTCCGATACACTAGAATTCGAAAGCCTCCGTTCCCTATGATTCATATCAACTCGTTCACCTAAACTGAAATTATCCGAGCCATTATCACCCCCAATCCCGAAACTTTTTGTGGACCCGAATTCAAATTCTGGAAAATCATTAAAAACTGTGATCGCGCTACACATACTTGGGGTGCCCATGACCGAGTTCGCGCTACACATACTTGGGGTGCCCATGACCGAGTTCGCGCTACAATATCGGTCGAACTCGGACTCTCCGCATGATGAATAACGAGAGGATGGAGGAGAAGCATCACCACAGTCCGATTGCCGCACCCGCAAGGGAGGGAACGAATCTAACGGATCGGGAGAGGTGGCCTCACGAGTCCCCTCCCCGTTGCTCATTTGAAACTCCACTTAACATATAATTCAAAACTCGAAAGCAAGAATTAAAAAGAAAAACGAAATCAAACCTCCAAGATGGCTCCGGTTCTCGAAATTCACGAAAGCAGAGAACAAGATTCGCAGGATTCAATCAAGATTTCAAAATAGAAGGGACGCCCAAAGTCCTTGAACTGTGGAGGCAGCCACCAACACAGAAGTGAGAAGGAAAAACAAAGGGATGACGATGCAGACGAAAAGGAATTGTGGAACGTTTAATTAGCTTTTTTGTCAGCGTTTATTAACATGAGAAATTTTCAAAACTACCATTAATAAAAAAATGAAGATATATCTATGGCTTTCGTATAACTACCGATCAACGCCTTGTTTGTCTGAAAACAGTCAACGTTCAAGAAACGCCGAGCAAGATTGAGATCCCCGCACCACCAATTTATCTTCACGAACCACATACATGGACACATGTGAGTTCCAATGCGAATAAATTAACCCCTCCACTTCTCATGTGGGAAAAGAAAAAAAAGAAAAAAATAATCCATCTACCTAGGCCCTAGCAAAAGAGTTGGTCAATTAAAAAAATCAAAAAACCCCTCGAAGTTGTAAATTATTTATTTTTAAAAAATTAATTTGAATAATTTTTTTACAGAATTTGAATAAAATTTTAAGTGAAGTATTGATATAGTGAAAATATGAAAATATAAAATAAAAATAAACAAAATAGTTTAAAGCAGTTATTAAAAAATAACTATACAGTTATTTTTGTAGTTAAGTCGAACTGGATTGAAGTTGAATCATTTTTAAATGAAGTTAAATTGAAAATTGGAAACAATTTTTATTTTACTCAAACTTAGAATCATGAGAAGATGCTGTATATCAACTCACTCATGACTTGAGTCATGAGCATGCCATATTTCTATGCAGAGAGATTTTTGAGATAAATCCCTTTTAAATTGTACAATTGATCTTCCCGATAAAAATCAAATTTTTACAATACGCAACTGAGTTTTCAGTAGTAGATCTCATTATCTAATTAATTTCTCAATGGGGATTTATTTCCAATTCTCCCATTTTATTTATTAAATACTGTTTAGTCTAAATTAATTTGACTTGGAAGCAGTTCTCCTGTGAATTGTGTGTGACCATCACTTTGGAGGGAGAAAGACATAACTCCATCAAAGAGAAGCTTCATTTACGTGTGTTTGGGAATTCATTGGAAAAAATGAGTTTTGGATTCTGAGATGATTTTACGGATCTTAAAATACTTTTTGTCTTGATTTACATACACTGTTGGGTAAAAGTTTTCACAAACATGCGCTTCCACACATAGTCCAAAATATTTTAAAGTTAATGTAGCAATCATTTAGATTTAAAACAGTTATCCAATGGGTTTTGATCCTCTAATCTTTCAAAAGAGTTGGTTGCTATACCCGACCAATTAATATTCAAATTTCTGTAGAAAAATATGCTAATATTTAATGATCGACTGTAACTATAATATAATTATCTCTATTAAAAGAACACATGTGTTTAGCAAATAAATTTAAAATAATTATTAAATGCTAATTATATTTGAACAAAACGTTTTCATATTAAACTCTCACTCTTCCTCTTGCACTCTATTATCTTCCTTTCAATAAAAGTAATAGTTAAGAACTAAAAAGGAGTGGGAATAGAGAGAGTAATTAATGGATTTGTTTGGCATTCACTATAAAAAAGTAAAAAACATGTTCAACAGTATTTTTCCACAAAACGATATAATATCCTTCACATATTTACCTCGACTTACGTAAAAGCACTTCTTCACCGCGTTTCCAAACGGATTCATTATAGTGCTTTAGTTAAAAATAATTATTTCAACATGAAATTAAAGCTTTGAATTGTTATATTTTACCATGCAGAAATGGAAAGAACAATAAACATAAACGTCAATGTTCTATTTAAATTGTTGAGAGAATCAACCTTGCAGGCTAATTGAAATCTTACAAGGCTAAGCTAAGGCATGCCCTTGGTCAAAATGCATCTCGTCACCCATTTTTAAGACAGTTCCCTAAATTTTTTTGTCAAAGCTTAATAATAGTAATAATAGTAATAAATTATAAACTTGGATTTGCATTCAGAAGTGATCCAAAATGAACCAACGTGAACGCATGAAACTCTGATAAAACTAAAGTCTCATTTGCCGTCTTGCTTTATCCTTTGACTTCTTTGCATTTGTCACGTATCACTGTTATTTTGATTTTCTTCATATCCACCTCCCAATTCCCTCGTTACATATGGCTTTCTTCTTACAATGCAAACCTATTAAATATTTACCATCATTGTCAATAGCTTCAATTCATCATCCAAATGATAAATACGCTACCAGAAAAATGACATTCTGTCGCTAAATAATTATTTTCCGTCGCTAAAATGAGGGTCGT
>JANTPZ010090350.1:0-29150 GCA_025593235.1 Vachellia pachyceras | reverse complement strand
TCCACAACTATACCAAAATATTTCAGAATTTGTAACATCATGTACGCGGTTTCATCATTAATTTAAAGGCGCGTCCCGACATAAATTAAAGCCAAGGTTATGAATTTTTTTAAGCTTATTAGTAATTACTTATTAAAGTTGTTTTTGGTCAATTTAGAGGCTCTCTAAAGTCAAGCTTCGAATGGCCCACGGCATTTATAAATTGGGTTTACGTCAATTTCAATGACTCAATTATTGCCATTGCGATTTCCACGGGATTGTTTGTTACGTGTGAATTGGTTGACCATTCAAATTCAAGATCATTTTTCTTTGAAAACAAATCATTATAATTTGAACCTCTGTTATACCTATGAAGCCAATATATAGCCAAGTAACTGGCATTGGGATACCCAACACAACTACGAATAGAGAGAGGTTGTTAATGGGTGTCTCTGCTCTTTACCGTTTTCTGTTATTTCTTCTTCTTCTTCTTAGTACCATCTCTCTTTTCATGCTATCCTCCCATGCTAGTGCAGGTATGTATCTCTCTCTCTCTCTCTCTCGAATTCAAAGAGAAGAATTAAATTAAAAGAGTTATGTACAGATAATTTAAGGAATCACTGATATGATATGGAGTCTTTAATCTTTCTATATCATCTGACGCAGATAGTATGACGACGATGAGAAAACTGGCTGGTGCATTGCCACGTGCACCACCTTCACCACAGGCATCTCATGAACCATCAAAGCATTAGAAATTTTCCAGAATCAAGAGAGACTAGAGATCGTGTTAGAGTTTAATTGGTCCTATCGGGGAGTAGCTGATGCTGGCATGATAATATGCAGTTCTTGTTAATTTGTATATTAGTTTAGGGCTTTTGTCTGTGAGAGAGAGAGAGAGAGAGAGAGATGATCCATGGCTTTTCCGCAATGGCTTCTTGCTTCTCAAGATCAGTCGTAAGATGTTATATACGGATCCCATGTGTACACAGATGTGTCATTGTTCTGTTGTAATTTTGAATTCCTCTTCTTCACAAAGGATAACGGACCCATAAATCCCTTTTATTTTCTTATTTATTAGTCAAATCATAAATCCTTTTTTAGTAATTAATTTGTTGGGCCAATGAAAATGAGCATTTATATTTTAATATCATATTTAGGAATTGCACAAATCAGCATAAACAATACAGTTGAAGGAACCAACAATATATATATATATATATATATAAGGCAGTTTTCTTTACCTTTCATTTTATTAAATGGTTACGTTACTTTAAGTAATTAATTAAGGTCATTAGTTTTGCATTGACCTAGCCAGAAGATGAGGAAATGGTATTATTAACAATATATGTGTGTGTATTCAAACTCAACTACTCCAAGTGAGAAAATGTGGCATTAACATTTGAATCCCAACGTTGATGTTGTGGAATTCCTCTGTAATTCTTTTCCATATGACTCAGAAATAAATGTATGTATGCATGCATGCATGTATGTATGTATGTATGTGAAATTAATCACCAACGGGGTGCTGCATAATAGTCATTGATATGGACCACAATTAAGATTATAATTTCTGCCATGTCTAATCATAATTATATGCGTAAAGTGGCTAGTGAAACGTAAAAATTTTATTAACCTCTTCAAACAGTTTCAGCACATAAATAATAGAAGAAACCAGATGTGATTATGATAATGGAAAAGAGTATTTTTCATTGAAACAAGGGGATATCAAATAATGAAGGGAGAAGTAACGAAATCAAGGTAAAATAATTATTAAAAATAAGCAATTTACTCATTTTCTGTTGGAATAAGATGAATTTACTTACACAAAATCAGTATGCTATATATCAATATAACATTATCAAATATTTATAAATATATAATAAAAGTATATAAAAATAAAATTATTCACAAGCTATAAACATTATTATAGCTTATGATACAAGTGAAAACATGTCTCATAGCTTGTAAAAATGTATTTGTCTTTTTAGGGTTTGTATGTTGTTAGTTTATATTTGAAGATTGAACTATTCTTAATGCTCTCAACAAAAATGTTCTCGAGTTAAAATGTTAAATCATCCAAGCCAATATAATAATAAACAAATGCACATTCTTTTTTTTAAGCTAAGTATAATTAATACTACCTTCGGTTAGAGTAGGCTAATCCACCAACAAGTGGAGGGTTAGGTTGGAATTTTTTGGGAACATTTGGATGCGGATTTAAACGGGCTTGCACACCAGCATTTTTTTAAAATTAAAATTAATTAATAAAAATATATGGACAACTTTTGATCATAATGTAAATCTAATTAATATTGAATGATTGTTGATCATTTGATTTATGGTTTATATTTAGTTTAAATATAATGTTTGAATTCAATATTATAAAATGTATTATATATTTAAGTATTGTTTGAAGCTTGAATTAGATATTTATATTCAAGTTTAAATTTGTAAAATAGAATATTTCATTTTACATATTGAAAAAAAATAAAAAGATATTTAAGTTCAAATTGAAAAAAAATGTTATGAGCAAGAAAAATATGAAAAAATTATGGTAGGTTGGGTTGGTTTTAGCCCGTAAATGATAGGTTCACTCATACTACTGGTTATACACCCGTTCTTTAATATAATATTCCACTTGTGATGCAATTACAAGTAAGATATTATATTAAAGATTAGAGGTAGTATAATATCTTTAATTGATTTTATAGTTAAGCATTGAAATCAAATTATGTTATGTTATATCAGGGAGTATCTAGTCTGAAAAGTCAAAGTCCAACTCTAGTTACTTTTATATACACAAATGAACCCTGATTTTCATATGAAATCAATCTCTTCGATTTATAGAGACCAAACTTCAATTGAACGTACAATATATGCCGGGTTGGCCAAAATTATTGTGCAAAACTGAATTTAAAAAAAAAATTCCAACGGATCATATTCTTTTTTTTTTCGATCGACAGTTCTTTTGCAAAATATAGGTTGTTTCTTTTTTTCCCCCCTATTTTAATGGTAAGAACTAAGTCATTTTCCACTCAAATGTTTATAAAGTCCTATATTATTGCATCAAATGTTATCGTCATATACGCGGTTTCATAATGAATTTTCAATTCAAATGCTGACCAAAAGCCATGGTCTTGAAATTGGTGTAGCATATATAACTACTCCCTCTAGTCTTTATTACTATACGATAATTATATGATCCCTTATTATATTGCAGGTTGTTTTAATTTACGCATTAATTTTGTTTCTTAAATAATGTCCTTGTTTTGACACTCTAAATTCCTAAATCATTTACTTTACATATTTGATTAATGCCATTGAGGATAATTTGGGAAAAATTGAATTTTATAACAATTTTTTTGAAATATTAATTGATTTTAACTGAATTTATAAATTTGTAATAAACTGTTAAAATTGTCGTGGTCAATTTCAGGCCTTCTTAGGGCGAGAAGTGATTGATTGAGTCAAAAGTAAAGCAGGTCAAATATTGGCACATTTTCTCTTAGTGGGGTTCCTGCGAAATTATAGATTTGACGTTATGTGTATATTATAAGAAACGATTGAAAATAAGTGCATTGATTGATTATTCAAATCCATCAAGTTTATTATTCTGTACTCTATAGTATATACTAAAATCTATAAATTTTGAAGTTGACAAAGCTAATAGCTATATCGTTCGAGCATTGGGATCTCCAAGAAGAATAGAGATCGATGGCCCTGTCCTCTCTTTACCGTTTTCTTGTGCTTCTTCTACTTGTTATCACTGCTCTTTTCAAGCAGCCCACCAATGCAAGATTAGGTACGTATGATGTATAACCGAATTTGTATTTATTTGACTGTGCCATATTTATTATGGGATCCAATTAAAGGTAGTTATTTAACAGAATTTGTATTGCTAAAATACTTTCAAGTTATAAATAGTGAAGTACTCCTTTTGTCCTCGTTAAATTCTCTTGTGTTAATGTTCAGTTTTACCTTTCATCTGGTATGTATTAACTTTATTTTCATGTGTTATAGTGGATATTAAATATGGATAAAGTTATAAAATTGTTGAATTTTAATACAGAATTAATAAGGTTTAAGATTTTTATTCTGTCTTTGTGAAACATGTTAGAAGTGACTTATAAATATAATCAGATAAGTAGACAACAAGAGTGGGTTTCAAGTATATGTGTATGCATGCAATCACGTGTGTACATTTTGTGACTCCCTTTTGATTTTGTATATTTTGATTAAAGTCATCATGTTTTTGTGACATAACTAGCTAGTGAATTGTTTGTGCATTAATTGCACAACTTTTTTTAAAATAGTCATACTATTTTACTATATATACTCTGTAAACAATATAATTTATATATTGATTAATACTTAATCAATAATGATTGATCAAAAGTGGCAGTTTGCTTGGATCAAGATTTTGATAAAGGAAATGCAGTGCAAGTTTCATCAATTATATTCACAAATAATTTATTTATATATTTATGCAGCTACAACCATAAGAGTCTATGGCGATTTGCCCAATCCTCCTCGTCCACCGAAGGGTCGGCCTCCATATGGTCCATGACATTCATAAGATATGCATATGCATAATAATATATGCTTTAATTTTGTATATGATACAAAATAATTTATGTAGAATGATAGAAAAATAGCCCTTAAATTCCCCAAACCCATTTGGTGACATGAATAAAGAAAATGCCCAATAGGTAGTTATTAGTAAATAATGTTTTGAGAATTCATATAAAAAGACGAAAATACTTCTCGTATACACAAAAAAAGGAATATGGCACCCTCGTCAAAGCACCAATGTTGGCTACTGGAGCTCTAGCGGTCTGCCAGTGACAGGCAATAGCCACCTAGCCGGAGTTGATCGGTTGTGGTCTCTCTGTTACTCCATTGAGTTAGTCAACAACTTTTCATATCATATTAACAACTTCAATAAATGGAATGACATATTTTTTTATGCTTTCCACAACATCCCTCCTGAAAAATCAAAGTTCCTAGCGTATTTACAACTTTTGCAAAGTGATTCATAAATGTTCTTATGCTATTGACAAATTTTCTGTTGTGCTGCCTCTGTTGCTCTATTGAGTTAGTTAACAACTTTTCGTATGGTACTGACAACCTTGACAAACATAATGACAACTTCGTTGAGTTGTTGCAGTAAATGTTGCTATTGAAGTTGTCAATACCTTTAAAATGTTGTTGTTCGTATTACAAAAATTGTTAATGAGCAAAACGTTACTTACATATGTTATATATTTGCATACAACATATTATTAAAGTGGTTTGACAGTCCAATGGTTACCCAACTTTTGGGAACCAAAGTGGAGTGGGATCAAATACCACATCCAACATCTTAACTCCCATTTAATTAAAAAACAACTATTGTGCCCAAATACAACCACCGGCCATCGGAGCTTTGCTAGCTGGCGACTGGAGCTCTGACCAGCTACTGCCAGGCACTAACAGCCCACTGCGGTAATGCTATAGCGAGGTGCCTCATTCCTTTATATATATATATATATATATAAAGAAAGGATATTTTCATTTTTTTCACATGAATTCTCAAAACCCTATTTGTTGATGGCTACTTATTGGTCATTTTCTTTATTCATGGTACCAAATAGGGTTGGGAAATTGAAGGGCTATTTTTTTATCTATTTCGTAGGATTTTATGTCTCCTCGCTTTTGGTTGATCCTTTGTTTTCCCCTTGATTCTCCAGCTTGGTTCTTTCATGTATGGTTTGACTTTTGAGAATGTGACGGATCTATATGTGTACGTATAAGGATATGTGCGTCTGTGTGTGTAAACTTTATTTCTTTGCTGTAATATAAGGATATTTTACTCTCTTTATGACCCATTCCTATAGAAATTTGCAGGACCCACAAGAAAAAATAATTAGAACATTTCCATTGAAGAGATCATGAATGATATGAAATTTCAAACGTATGCTAATATTTGTCTGAAGAAAAATCTGATATCTGAAAAATGATTAATTATCGACTGTAAATGGATGATATTCATCCTTGGGGATCCTATATAGCATGAATAACCGGGCTTTTAGGTCTAGTAAATTTTCACCACTGAAAGTTTACATAATTACACTTTCCAAAATCAAGCCATGACCATCTTCAAGTGCTAATTAACATACCAATGCACCTTTTCCCCTAAAGTGCTTAATTTTGCCATAAATTTAAAAGGAAGCAAAAGTATACACTCAATCTGAAGTAGTCCAAGTGAAAACGTGGTAGCATTATCTGAACATAATAACAATGTTGACATTGACGATCTATCCCTTCAATTATGTGCTGTTATTCTAGTGTTGTTGACAATCTTTTTTTTTTTGGCCAATCAAAGGAAATTCATTAAAATAAAGACATACAGAGCATCTATGACAGCTTACATAAACCAACGAAGACAACAACTGCAACAAACATATACAAAATAAGAACATCTACTCTAGTCGCACCAAAAAAAAAAAAATTACCCAGAAAGGCTTCTTGCTTCTTAAGATATAACAAATTGTCTAGTATCTTCTTCGAGCAAGCGACGTAGAACAGAGAGAGAGAGAGAGAGAGATGATCCATGGCTTTTCCACAAAGGCTTCTTGCTTCTTAAGATCAGTCGTAAGATGTTATATACGGAACCCATATGTGCACAGATATGTCATTAGTCTGTTGTAATTTTGAAATTCTTCTTCATCACAATGGATAACAGACCCATAAATGTAAATATATGAAGGAAATTATCTTATTTTGCAGAAAAATACTGTTGAACATTCCTTTAAGCTTTGCAAACACTGAGCCAAATAGGCTCAATAATAAACAAATGCACATTCGTTTTTATGTAAGCTATGCGTGTTTAGAAAGATGTTGGATGAACGATTTTATAAATTTCGAGGTAAATATATGAGAGAAGTTTTGTCTCGACTTGCGTGCAATGTAATTGGAAAGTGATTCCTAGGCCAACCCTTTTGCCCTCATAAAATTTTTTACGTTAACGTTCAGTTTTACCTTTCATTTGTTATACATTGACTTTATTTTTATATGTTATAGTAGATATTAAATTTAGATAAAGTTATAAAATTATTGAATTTTAATGCAAAATTAATGAGGTTTAAAATTTTTGTTTTTTTTCTTTATATAACATACTAGAAGTGACTTATAAATATAATCATATGAGTATACAACAAGAGTGGATTTCAAGTATATAATCAACCCATTTATGAATGCTGTTATGCATAGTAAATGCATGCATGTCTGTAGGAATAAGTTAATATATTTACTACATTTGATTGTAAATACAAGATCTATTCCAGATCTTATATATTGAAGCTAATATATTTTGACTTCAAAGGCACGGGAATTCACTCGAGCTCTATCTACTCCAAGTGAAAATGACATCTTTGAATACCTATATGCTGAATTCACCTTGTGTGTGTCTTTATATATATATATATATATATATGTTTAGTCTATGTAACTAGCTCATAATAAATAAAATATACAAGATTTATAAACTTTTTTAAGACGTATCATATAGTAGTGGAAGATATATTTACATCTCACCATTAGTTTTCTTTCTTGTGTGGGATCTAAGATTAACAATGGAGCAGTTATATGCTGAACGGATAAGGTCAGAACATAAGATGGGTCTATAAGGTCTCTTATGATTGGAAGTAAGCACATTGATAACAACCATAATATTGTCACCAATTAGAAAAGCTTAAGAATAATTAGTGTTTTATAAATCACTAAGACTGTCAAACTTAATTTGTTGCCCTTACTATGATAGAGTAACTATTTATAAAGTTTATTAAAGTTACTCTATCTGGGCTTAGGCTTAAAAAACTACGAATCACACTCTGGTTATTTTATTAATTACCTAATTAATATGAATAATAATTATAATATAATAAAATATCTTATGTAGTCATCATGAATAGTGTATTTTATACATAGAACTCCATGTGGCACATAATTAACTAAATGGCGTTAATTACTTTGAATTGAAGGAGGTTGAACCATTCTTTATGCTCGCATGTCCCACCAATGCAATACCGTTTCTAATTGCATCATGCTTGAAGAAGCCCAAATAATACAGTCACGTCGTTTTCACAGATTGTTATGCTGGATAGGTTGGACCTTGAAGGGGTATTATTCTATTATACTGGATAGTTGTTCGATCGTCTTAAAAACCAAAGTCCAACCATTGTCATTTTCATGTAATTAACTGAACCGTATGTATCTCTATTCAAACTCAACAAGCATTGACAGTATGCTTTATTTTTCCCCTAGTACAGGACTATTCTTCAACTGGTAGCAATCTTGTATAAATTATGGTTGAATAGTAAATAAGGATTCAAATCACAATTAGTTCATTATGTTACCAGCGATTGACATCTTCCACTTACACCGAATCTTCTTTAATCAACCTCTTTTTATTTAAATATATGGTCCATGTTTTAATTGAACAAAGCTGGGTTTGCCCGAAAAATTGAACAATTAAAGGCTTAGAGCTGAACACACACATACACACACACACAGAGTCCCTTTAGTGATGCTTTCATTATATACTCGGTTTCGTAACGAATTCAATAGTGTGCAAATTAAAAACCATGCATGGTTTCTGAAATTGTGAAGCTTACAACTAATAACTAATTATTACTACTAAGACAAAAGCTTTGGCAAACTTTCGGGCTTTCTAAAGAAACAGAAGTATTGATTGGTCCAGAAGTTACGCAGGTCAAATAAATTATGTATTTATTTTCCCTTTTTTGTCGCCGTTTTCAGTTGCTATACCTCTCGAAGTGTGTTATATGTTCTTGGTCATTTTAAGTTATCTTGGGTTTCTACGATATTATACGTTTGAAAATACGTATTATCAAAATCATGCTTAATTAAAAAATGTGCATAGACTGATTATTCAAATGACCAAGTTGATATATTCTTTTGTGTAAAAGCATGTATAAATTGGAAAGCCGCGATGAACCTAATAATAGCTAGGGTTAGCATTAAAGTCTGAAGAGATTATGGGTGTGTTGTCTCTGTACCATTTTATTATGTTTCTTCTGCTTGTCACCTCTATGCTCTTCGTGCAGTGCCCCCCTGCTGGCGCAGGTACGTATGTATTTAAATAATGGCAAATAATTTATATGCATGTATATCACCGGTAAATGTTGATTATAATGGAATAGACTTCAGCCGTTTAAAACACAAGGTTTCAAATATAATTACATGTGAATACAGATAATGTCTTTGTGAAATCTATATTTTTAATTCAACTTGATAATATTTGAATATAACACAACGGAGTAATCATTTCATAAGTGGCTAATATTGTTTAATATTGATGCAGATGCTATGACCATGAGGAAACTGGCTGGTGACCTGCCACGTTCACCACCTTCACCGAAACCATCCCCTCCGATACGTCCACTTCCTCCCTCTCCTAAACATTGATATTTATCAGCACATGCAGGCCCCTACAAGCATATATATCGAATTGCTTCCTTATCTTCCGTACTATATATTTCACAGGCTGATTTCTCTTGTTAGTTATCAGCACAAATAAATAGCCATGATATATACCGTCCTTCTTTACAAACAAATTTACATATATTTATATTTTGGTCAATATGCAATTTTAACGACAAATTTTTTTCACTATTAGCATTTCACACAATTATGTTTTAAAAGGTAAAAAAGTAAATACAATCTTTAAAAAAATTGGTACAATTTTATCAATTCAAATAAATTGGCCTAAATTTCTCTTATAAAACTAGAAGGAGAACACGTGGATATCACATAAAGACATTTGGATCCAAACTTCCACTACATATGCATATGCAAAAAAAAAAAAATGTGCAAGCCCATTATAAAAATAATGGTGTTAAGTTATATAAATAGTCTTGATATTTTTATTCACATTTAAAACTTCCATGAAAATTTTAGCACATTTGAAAATCGTATAGTACTTGACGCATATTTGTTAAATATATGTTTGTGAGGATCTTTAGACAAATCAAACAACGTTATTCATTACACTTAAGGGACTATTAAGAATTTTGGTCAAGCAACTCCCTAGCGCGGACACAATCTGCCTAAGGACTATTTTGCCCAGCTTATGGTCAAACAATTATCATATTGTTCGTTAATTATGAATAATTTGAGTATTTTATACGATTTCCAGTTTTTAATACAAGAGACATGAAATATTGGGTTAACATCATTTTTTCTTTCTCAAATTTGCTTGAATTTTGGTTTTAATCTTTTGAGTTTTAAATATTTAGTTTTGATTCCTATAGTTTCATAAGGATTTAACTGTTTAACGGTGTTAATTAATATGGTTAAATATAGGGATCAAAATCAAAATTTGTTAAAAGTATAGGGATTAAAATAAAAAATATTAGGACCCAAAAATTTTTGGTTTTGGTCTTTAAATTTTTAACAACTTTTGGTTTTAGTCCATTCACATAATTATAACAATTAACGTGGTCCTTTTAAAACTAAATGGATCAAAACTATATGTTTAAAATTTGAGGGACTAGAACAATAATTCTTGCAAATTGCTTAGGGATTAAAAAATATATTAACCCTTAAACATTAAAGGGATGAATAAAATTGATAAATAAACATTAGTTACATTTGAATTGCTTATTCTATGAACCAAATAATTCTTCTATTATAAGGTGACTTACATTTTAGACAAAAGGGAGCAATACAATAATATAATTGACTGGGTCCAAAGTAAAGGTGGTCAAATATGGGCACATTTTCTTTTTCTTGGTCCACGTTATTAATGCGTTTCTGCGAAATTATATGTTTGAAAATGCATAATATGGTTAAGAGAGGTTTGAAAATAAGTGCATAATTGATTGGTTATTAACGAATCCATTAATATTCTTCAGCATTAAGGAGGTTTATCTGTTAGCAAAAGGAATCAGTAGGAGCAAGCATAAAGTGGCAAGTGAGGAATGTGTACTCAGTCAGTTTCATCAATGATGCTTGGCTATTTGAGAATAAGGAAATAAAGGATATATGCCTACGACCTCTGACTTTAGAGGAGGAAAAAACCATGGTGTCACAGTGGGTTGATGAGGTGGATGGAATTTCTCTGTACTGTCAACTGTTGTAAACAGGGAAGTTTTGATGTGTCTATCTAATGTTATTCCCCCTTAAAAATAGGCTGGTCATGATGTAATGACGTAGAAGTGGTCTACCAAAGGGTGTTTCACTATGAAAGAGTGCGTACAAGATGCTTGAGGTATGCCTAGCAAGTGATCACAGCTCAGTGTATAAGCATATTTGGAGGTGGAAAGGAGCAGAAAGAGTAAGGGTGTTCCTGTGGATGGCGTATAGTAATAAGCATATATTTGTATAAGCATATTTATATTTGAGTCAATGAGCAATTTTATCAACAAATTTTTTTAGGTTATATAAATAGTGGACCTCATGTAAAAAAGATGCAAACATTTGGATCCAAACTTCCGTTACATTTGCATATGTAAAAAAAATGTGTAAGCCCATCGTAAAAAGCAATAGTGTTAGATTATATAAATAGTCACAAATATTTTTATTCACATTTAAGACTTTCATGAAAATTTTAGCACATTTGAAAATTATATAATACTTGATGCATTTTTTTAAATGTTCATGAGTATCTTTAGACGAAATCAAACAACTTTATTTAACTACACTTACGGGCCTATTAAGAATTTTGGTCAGACAACTCCCTAGCGCGTACACAATCGGCCTATGGACTATTTTGCCCAGCTTCCCGTCTCTATAATTAGTACCGGTAATGCGGGTCAGCCTACTGACTGGAGCAGGCCAGTCCGTCAACACCTCCCCGTTGGCGGGCTCCAGAAATGCAGCCCGCACTGCAACTGACGGCCCGCCAACCGCCAAAAAATATATTTTTATAAAAAATTAAACTTTCCTTTTTTTTCTTTCCTTTTCAATTTTTCCTCATAAGATTGTATAGTTATATGATTCTTTTCCCATTAATAAATTTTCAATAATGAAATTTTCAAGTTTTCAAAAAATATAAGTATTAAAGTTTTGTTATAATTTTAAATATAGTATTATAGGAAGTTGATATGAAAAATAAAATATTTTATATTATTTTTGAATATATTAGGTATTATTTATCATAAAAAATGGAATTTAATATTACTATTATCTTTATCAAAATATTAAGATGAAAAAATGTAAAAATATATGAGATATAATAATTTAAAAATAAAAAATAAAAAGCGGGCTGACCTGTCAACCCATGGACTAGGCGGGGCGGGCTGGTTGAGCCCGTCCCCTAGCCAACTAGTCCAACCCGTATTACCTATGCTATACGTAATCATAGTACCTACAGAAATTTTTTTTATTTAAAAAATATTATTTGGATGGAATGGATTAGAGATGTGCAATTTAGGGGATTTATATTGGATTCTCGCAAACCAATATCTCATTAGATCTGAATCATTCATATCAGATCCTATGACCTAGATTTTATTTTTGTTTTTAAAAATAATTATTGTAATATGTATATAATTTAAAATAAAGATATTCTCTTACCATCACTTTCTTCAAAAGCAACATTTTCATTTGAAAATTACCATTTTAGAAAGATAAAATCTAAACTGTTCTAATCAGATCTTAACCGCTGATGAGTAGGGATGCTTATAAATGAGTTGGACCTAGAAACCTGCGTTGCGATCAGTGCTATCTCTTAAAACTGGCGCCCAACCGTGTTGACCATGAAAAAACGATGTGTTTTCTCTTTTACTTTTCAATTTCATGTGGGTGTGTTTGCTGCATTATGCAGAGTTTAAAATCCAATTGGTCTCAAGATATTGCGCTTGGAAGGTCAAGGTATCCCGTTGGAAACGTTGTGGGTCAAGGTATCCCGTTGGAAACGTTGTGGGTCAAGTTTGGAAACGTTGTGGGTCAAGGTATCCCGTTGGAAACGTTGTATACATAACGCGCTTGGACGGGGTATCAAGATCAAGATTGGTGTCGATATGTTTGCGTGTCCGACCAAATTTGAATTGCATAAAATCAGAAAAAAAAGAGAAATTAACAATTTATCATATTGTTCGTTAATTATGAATAACTTGAGTATTTTATACGATTTCCAGCTTTTAATATAAGAGACATGAAATAGTGGGTTAACATCATTTTTGTATTGATCTTTTAAGTTTTAAAGATATAGTTTTGATTCCTATAGTTTCATAAAGATTTAGATGTTTAACAACATTAATTAATGTGGTTAAATATATGGATCAAAATCAAACTTCCTTAAAAGTATAAGAACTAAAATAAAAAATATTAGGAACTAAAAAATTTTGGTTTTTGGTCTTTACATTCTTAATAACTTTTGGTTTTAATCCCTTCACATAAGATAATAATTAACATCGTTAAACATCAAATCCTTTTAAAACTAAATGGATCAAAACTATATATTTAAAATTTGAGGGACTAGAACAACATTCTTGCAAATTTGAGGGATTAAAAAATATATTAACCCTTAAACATTAAAGGGATGAATAAAATTGACAAATAAACATTAGTTCCTTTTTAATTGCTTATTCTATGAACCAAATATTTTTTCTATTATAATGTGACTTACATTTTAGACAAAAGGGAGTAATCTAATAATATAATTGACTGTGTCCAAAGTGAAGGGGGTAAAATATGGGCACATTTCTTTTTTCTTTTTTGGTCCACGTTATTAATGGGATTCTGCGAAATTATATGTTTGAAAATGCATAGTATCGCTAAGAGAGGTTTGAAAATAAGTGCATTGATTGGTTATTAATGAATCTATTAATATTCTTCCGCACTACATACACTGTCATCTATGAATATGAAACTGGAAGCGAATAGCTATATATAGTTAACATTGGTGTATCCATCAAGAATAGAGATCGATGGCTGCTATGTCGTCTCTTTATCGTTTTCTTATGCTTCTTATACTCATTACCACTGCTCTTTTCGCGCAGCCCACGCAAGCACGGGTCGGTATGTATCTATCTATCTATTTGTTTGTTTGTATGTATGTATGTATGTATGTATGTATGTATGTATGTATGTATGTATGTATGTATGTATGTATGTATGTATGTATGTATGTATCTCAAATTTTTTATTTCCAAATATACGTTCAAGTGAGAAATTAAGGTAGTGAAAGATGCACAAAATTTTATCACATAGTAGGATTTGCTCTTTATTTTTTTCTGGGGTCAAGCTTGATTCAACACTCTCAAATATTTTTTTTTACTAGAACTTTTCAAGTGTGAAATTAGAGTATTGAAAGATATGGAAATGACATAAAGTTTACATCAAATTATAATTTGATCCTTTAAATTTTAAATGTGCACTTTTAGTTTTGTCCCCAATTGTGGGCGGCTAGGAAGGGGTTTATTAATTGCATAACGATGGTTGACTCTTGCCAAGTCTTCTATCATCATGGGTTGGAGTCCACATCAGAGGAGATAAGGAAGAGTTTAGTGGAAGTAATTATGTATTATATGTAATATCTAGTGATTGATAGACATTGGGATGCTGGATGATTTATGTTACATGTTATTAATATACCAACTATTCTGTTTAAAGGTATATCATAAATTGTGTATAATACGTGTCATCTAGTGCTTGTCAAATATTAGGATGTGGATTGATTCACGTGGAATTTTGATGAACCTACAAACATTCCTGATTAATTTGTATCATTATGTTGAGTGTTTAAATAGTTAGTCAAGTACCCCTTTTTGAATTTATACACGTTAACATTACACTTTTAAATGATTTTATCTAGGCTTCACCTTTTATAACCCTACATATATATTTGATGAATTATTTGTTGATTACTGAGACCCTATGTCTCATCCCATGGTTTTAACATCTTTCAAGAGAGGATCCCAGTGCTGGTAGGTGGGAAGGAAAGAGTCGGAGACCTGGTGTTACGTCTCTAATGTAGGGCCACATCTTTTGAAATATTCATGTTGGAGATGTTTACATTGTCATATATTTAGGTTGAGCATATTCTGCGCATTATTTGGCTCTTTTTGAATGTGGATAATAATTGATGTTTGTATGGCATTGAGTCATCTCTAGGTTGAGATGTCAGTTTATTAAAATTTATTTGTGTAATTTATGAAAATGGTGGATCGTCTGTCTAGCGTGGCTCTATGGAGCTTGCCTGGACACTACCCTCATCTTCGGTGACCTCTTGTACTGAACGAAATTTGCCCACTCTGCAAGCTCAATCATGTGAGGGATGTCTCTTACTCATATGCTGTCTTCATTCCTTCCTTGTTCTTCATGTAGTATAGGCGATTTGGCCTATTTTTCCACCCTTCTCTCATCTTGAAGACAAAATAATCTTTATGCATATATATCCGGCACAGCCAATTTAGTCAACAATAAAATGCCAAATAAAATTTAATCACCATTTCATACAAAAATAATGATTTCATTGAAGTACATATATAATAATTGTACCTTAACTTTATTCTTCCAAACCCAATCCTTGACACTTGGCCAATCCTCTTCCAAGTCTCAGCGTTCATATCAAAATGGATGAAGTTACCCCCTTTCATATCACCATTTTGTCCAAATACTCACATTTTTTACAAAAGCCATTTTGGAGACAATTATGGCAAAGCTATTTTCTTGTCAAATCACACACTCTCCTAATATATGTTCCCTTTCCTCTTTGTTCTTTTTTCTCTTTCCTCTTTCCTACTTACTTTTTGCCTTGAACTCCATAAAAACAATAACTTCCTAAATACGATCACCTTTCAAAATATAGGTTTTGCCTCTAAAATCTATTCTCCAAAATTTAGATTTTGCATCGAACTCATAAAAGCTATTATCAAATAAACTTTCAAATGAGCTCTTAACGTTATGGAGAAATACTTATGAATATCGAGTTCCACACCAATATCACCATAGTTTTGACTCGATTGGAATTTGATTATTAAATTCTATAGTTTTGCCATTTAAAACATTAGTTGTTGCTCCCTTTTGTCATTATTTCATTATAAGAGACTACTAACTAATTCCCATATACTAATAAAAACAGTTCAAGGAATTAAATGTTATGAAATTCTAGTGATTTTCAATATTATTCTTATTAACCAGACTAAATTCCAAGATGATATATATTAATTTATACTCTCTCACTACTCTTATTAAACATGGGCATATATGAAGAAAAATATTTAATACTTAGTGAAACTACAAAAATATCTTATAAAAAAGATCAAAGAAACCTTCTAGAAGAGCAAGTGCAATAAGGACGGGAGGGATTAAGTTTTTAAAAAAATAATTTTAGTCCTTGTATCGTGCTATAAACAAATGAAGATTGAACCGGTCTGAGTGCCTCTTGAAACATATATTAGATGCTCCAAGAAGCTCATAATTATATGTAGCCTTATCAGCAAAAAGAAGAGATATATATATATATATATATAGAGAGATGGGTGTGTTGTCTTCTTTTCCACAATTTCCTCTTCTTCTTCTCCTTCTCCTTCTCCTTCTCTTTCTCCTTCTTCTTCTTCTTCTCCTTCTCATTGCTTCAAATCTTCTCATGCAGTCTCACAATGCGAGTGCAGGTATATGTATGTGTGTGGGGTGCGCGCGCGCCTCTATTTACGTACAAACTTATAAGCTAAATATTCAGTTCAGCATAGAAATAAAATGATTATACCCATGCATTTTTTATTTTGCACAGATTGAATCTCTCATGCATGCATGGCTCTCTAATTTAACATAATACACATACGACTTTCTTCCTATTATTGCTAGAATCTAAAAAAAATGAAATAAGTTATATTATTATATGAACCTATGAATAACTTTGACTTGTTATAAGTTTTATATTGCATTTATATAATATAATTAGATATTAATCAAGAATTTTAATAATGGCGTACAAATTATATATGCAGGCCTGGTTTTATTATCCTTAATTCCTCTTGACTATTCTGGTGGTAGTTAGTAAATTGGAAGTTTGGAGAATATTTTGTGGCAATTCGAGGTGGCTCGGTTGTTGGATTAAAGCTTAATTATAATTCTTAATTCAATTGTTCTAACTTCCATATCTATTGAAGTGATAATTACTTGCGTTATTGAGTTGGAGAATTAATTTCCATTATCGGTTATTCTTATTTCAAATATTTTCAGTTGTCTCACTTGTTTTCATATTCAAAAATATAAAAAAGATGTGTTTTAATTTTGGTTTAATTTATAGTATTCACATAAAATTTCCTCCAATTAATTTTCAATTTGAGTTACTCGCATTTAATTACTAGGATTTCATTTCGTTTTCGGCTCCTCAAAGTGAATACGACCTGGATTGGTGCTACACTACATTAATTCGGTTAAAATCTTTGACGCGGACTTAAGGCGACTAAAGGTTCGCTCATCAGAGTCCACCTTGATAATGGGAAGACCCTTCTTAAGGACAACTACTACTATCATTAGCATGAAAGAGGGTAACATATCAATGGAGGTAGGGGAGAGTAAGATAAATTTTAATATGTATGAGGCCATGAGACATCCGTATGAGGACTATTCTTTGCTAAATGTAAATGCTATAGATGTTGTTATTGATGATGCATGTGCTGAATTAAAAATGGAAAATGAACTTGCATGTTCACATCACTTATCACATGCATCATTTGCCGAAAAAGATTTGAAAATTCCATTTGAACCCCCCGATCCACCATTTTGTTCATGTGAAATGATTGAAACATGCACTCATATCATGTCGGTTGATAGCATGCTTTCCATTCCATTTACACATTCCATAAAGCTAACCGAGAAGTGCATGAATGCCTTATCCTGTATAAACAGTGACGACACCTTCGGGAGAGGATTTCAATTGATTTTGCGGGATCATTGGAAAAAACTTCAGCTGAACCGGTTGTACCTATACATGCTATGTTTGGAATTACAAAAGATGAGCATGGGGATATCGATGAGACTCGAAAGCCGCCATGATTCTCAGATTGTTCCTTTCCTTCATGCAATCATTTACTGTGATGCTGTGATGACTATTTTGTGGATGTGAATGATTCAAGTGTGGGGGAGGAACATTGCTAGTAGTGGTAGCTTAGCTGTTTTTATTAGTTAGGATTGTTTTGAATTCAATAAACTCCTTGAATTATAATTGACTTGTCTTTATGAGAATTGTACTTGAAAAGGGTCTTGTTTGTATACTTTTGGATGTGCATAATGATTGGTTAAAGTTCTAGTTTGAATGCTAACTATTGTCTTGTGTTTTGTGTTTTCATTCTCTGTGTTTTTCTTCTCTGTGGTGTTTCGCTGAGACGAAATTTAATTTTTGCCATGGCTAACCGAGACTTTTCGTCTTCCACGAGTTTTTGCCGAGACCAAACTTTGGTTTCGCCACTGAGAAAGTCATGTCGTTTCACCTCCCGCCAGTTTGGTTTTTAAGTTCGTTTTTCCCTTTTCGCTTTCCATTTCACTGTCACCGTTGTTTGCTCTATCTCTCGAGTTTCTGTTCATTCTCATTTACTCCGTACCACTATATTCGTGTAGACTTGATTAAGAATCTTAACCTTTTTCTCCCATTTCATTTCCGTTTTCTTTCGTTTCGTTCGTTTTTTTCGCCGTTGTCGCTATCGTGCTCTGTGATTTTCACCGTGACGAAAAAGAGGATTCGCCGCGATGAAATTTATAATTCACCATGACTAACCCTAATTTTCGTGAGGATAATTGGGCATAATTCCATTTGCTTTGTGTGGGTCTGTCTTGATTTTTAATCTCTCTAAAACTTCTCTTGATTCTTAATCAAAGCTTATTGATCCAATATCTTGTGAAAATGATAGAGGCCTTCATTTCAAAACCTTTCATATTGCCCAAACACAAACCCTTCATAACTTAACCATTGTCACCCTTTTGAGCCATTCAATCTTTAAAACCTGCATTTGGAAAACTATATATATGCAAGCATAGTCTGATCAAGTTGTGTTTTATATTGCTATATATAAAAAAAGGGGAATAAAAAACAAATAAAGAAGAGAAGAAGAGAAAAAATAAAGAGAAAGCAATATATTGTCTAAATATGAATTTCTCTAAAGTCTTGCAAAAGGTATTGATATGATTGGATTCATTTGATGCTGTGTATTCAAGCACTTCTTTTCATCATTCCACTTCATTATTTGAAATCCCCATAACCCATCTTAAATCCCAAAGTCCTCTTGATTCACACTATATTGATCTTGTGGTAGAGAGGTAGAATAATTACAAGCCTATGATAGAGATTTGATTAAGCAGACCATGAGTGAAATTGTCCTTACTTAGTGAGCTGAGAGAGAAACACTTTTACCTTTGAGAGGAAGTCTCTTTTATTCAGTCTTTTGAATTGAACTCTCCTAGGGATTGATTTATGATTGTCTATCCATTATCCTTGTTAATACCTTCTCAAATGCTTTCACTAAATTCCGTAGTCCTGGACTCATGAGGATACATTCTTGATGCATTGATCATTTAAAGTTTTGAAATGCTTTGTCCAGGAGTATAAAGGTTTAAGTGCGGGGAAATTTGATTGAGCATTATTTATACCTCTTTTGCACTTGATTTTTCGGAGTTTTTAGTTCAATTTTAGCCTATTCATTACCCTTCTTGTGCTTAATTTAAGAATTAGAGTTGTTAATTTGGATTAGTGTAATTTTGGGTGCATTTGACATAATTATGATATAACTGTGCTTAAATTCCATCATGAGCAAGTGATAGTGCAAATATTTGCTATTTTATTTTAGTAACACTGATCAAGAACTTGGGGAAACATCTTTGGAGGAGTTCGTCACGGCCAAAGTTAAACAGGCCAACAAATAACTCTCGGGAGAGGTTCGCCGCGGCGAATATTGCGCGTCAGCACCAGAATTTGCTCCAAATAGAAAATAAACCCGATCCGACTCCTTGGATCCAACCTTGGACGATTAAGAAGACCTAATTAGGGCAAGTTCGAGGGGGCAAGCAAAGAGAGGCAGAAAACACACACACATTTCTCTCATCTTCTCTATTATCCAAAACCCTACTTCCACTCCATCTCATCACCATCAATCCACCATGTGCCTTCTACCATCTATTGGGAGCTTGTTTCACATAGAATGAGTGGCTAAGCATCTCCTTTCCTCTTGAGAATGAAGACGGTCTAAGTTCGGAGTGCCAAAAGGGGAGTATTTGTTTTCAATAGTATCTAGTTTATTGATTACTTTGATTCTGAGTTAGATTTTGTAATTAGTACTTAGATACTTGGTCTCGGTCGAGCCAAACTTGGATTATTTGTGTATTGAAGTTGTTTTGTGTTTGACATAGTAGAATGAAGTCTCATCTCTACTTATTCATTGAAATCTTCATTGTTCTCTTTAATCTTCCTAGTTGTGCTTGATTTTAGAGGCATTGATGTGTTGAGTTGAATTTTGCACTTTTCAATTTCCGTACGCACGCTAAGTGTTTTAAAAGGGTTTCAAGGAATGAAGTTCATTACATGGAATTTCTAACCCAGCGAGTTGTTGAGATTTTTTATTACGAAACTTAATGCAAAAATGAATACTTTCCCCAATCTTTTACGAACTATGATGGCATACTCATTTTCAAGAAGAAATCCACTATTAACACACATTTTCACTCCAATCCTATTTTGCTGCTTCAGTTTAATTCGAAAATACCAAAAACAAGTTTTACTTTGTATTTCGGATTTTGGTAAAAAGCAATTTTGAACCGAAAACTGATTTGATTTGCATCCCAAACTTAATCACAAGCTAGTAACTGTTGGTGCGCATTCAGCTCCGGAGAGAACGACCCTAGGGTTGCACCCTATGCAATCCTTGGATCGAAAATCAAAATTATTATTTTTGATCCATTGCAATGCTAGACAATGACAAAACTTTATAATATGCAGATTAGCCGGATCATAATGATAATTGAGAACCCATTGAAGAATTCTTGCTCCACTCAACTATAGGAAACCTTGCTCTGATACCAACTTGTCACACCCTAAAATTTAGAGGTGATTGACACTGACTATGAGAGATCTCACATTTCTTAAGCCTTTGACTTGTAAACTTATGCTATTCGTCAAAATATCAAATAACACAATGTACATTTATTTTCTCAAGATTATGCCATAAAAAACGTATTTTACGTTATCAACATATAATAAAAGCGCATGGACCTCACCTATAGACTATGTGAGCATTTAAACTTCAAAATAGTGCATAAATGGAATCTTTTCTTCGCCAAACAGTAGCTACAAAATAACCTGACATCTTTAACAACAACAACAAGGAGGAGGCTCTTCACTGTTTAACCAGAGGCATAGGGTTAAGTGGGCTATCTGAAGCCAAAATAAGTTTCCGGTGAATAATGTCCCATAAATATAATCTTCTAAACTTTAGAAAATGATCTAAATAATTCAACTGTGATAAATATCGTAACGACCAATCTCAATTTCTGCAGAGTACCATCAAGTTACATTTGAAATTGAATAATAAATCATTTCTCATAGAATTTCAATTTCGCAGCAAAACCATTCTTGATAAAATCGATTTAAAAAATAATATTCAAATCTCAATTTTCGTAGAACTTCTACAGAACAGAATATCAGGCGTAGACACACAGTCCACGAGGGTAAATAACCAGGAGCAGCTCAAGGCTACGAAAACAGGCGTGAACACACAGTTCACGAGAGTAAGTAACCAACATATGCGGCTCAAGGCCATGAATAACAAGCGTGAGTCAAGACCTAAGGATAACAGGCGAGTTTATAATTAACCAAACCATAGTGCACCAAGGACTAATAGTACTGCTATTAGTAACTAGTGTTCTGTATTCAATCCTCTTAAAATATCAAGCATGCATGGGATCAATTCCCGAATCATCTTTAATGATAAACTATTTTGGAATATTTTGTAACTAGGATCCCAGCATGAAAGTTTGCAAATAATATCTCAAACCATTTTCAGGCATGCATGGAGTACGTATTATTTGAATGTAATTTCTTTTCACTATATCCATGCATGAAACCATAATGACAAAACATTTCAAATAGTTACTATAACACTTTAACATTTACAATAATCAATATTTCAAAAGCTTTCCTTCAATTCTATACATATGGATAGAAATTGGGAAAGAATAAATAACATTAATTAAAATCTGTAAATCTTACTCTCTGCACTATCAGCTAGATTAAATAATTTCAATAAACTTCCATCACTAAACCCATGCTTAAAATGAAATAATTGAATTAAAAATGTGAAATATTGAAAAACACGCTTTATAAAAATTATATAGGACGCTATTCACTCACCTATCAAACTCTCAACATATCTTTCCTTCAGCTTCCAACTCATCTTCTTCTTCCTTTCCTAATAATAATATATACAATATTCAATCACATTTCATCTAACACCCCGAAAATTCCAGCTTCCAGCATTAATCTTTAAAATTCATAACTTAATCTACAAATTCTAAATGTAGGATTCAAAGCTCTGTTTAAAGCTCTTCTCATCGTCTACAAAGGACAAATAATAATTAGTTTCATAGTTTTCTTTTCAACTCATCAACCAACAAAATTGTCCATTGTTTTACCAGAAGAATATCATTTTCCAGTTTTTTCTGAATGAAATTGAAAAATTCATAACTTACACTCTATTCATCCAAATAATGTGTTTTAGGTCTTATTTTAAAGCTCATGATGTGTACTAAATTCTCACTAAATTTCATGGTAGACAAAGTCTATTTGGCCATCTAAAAATCTGTTCAAAGTCAGCTGTCCAGGATAATAGCATAACAACTCCTATTCCCAAGGCTACTGCACAAATGCTTCTTCATTCAACATATCTTCTTTTAATTTAATTAAGATACCGACTTTTACTCATCAAAATGGCAGACTGAGTCCAACTTATTTTTTAACAAGAAATTGATGCTATTCTCTTTAAAACAAAGCTTTGCTTCAGTACACTCGACTCAGTGACAAATAATCAACATGTAAAATTCTAACAGCATCTTCTTCATAATCTAATGTCACTTTCAAGGATTATTAGGAGGTTATGCTTTCTTATACACTTTATTCTAGAGAACCCAAAGTTATGTTCTTTCATTTCAATACATTCGACCCACCACCCACGGACTCGTTTCATCCAAAATAGAAGCAAATCGACATGGATACCTTTAATCATTATTTCATAGACTTAGGAGCTCAGTCTCATAGCTCAAAATATTTATTAACCCCTTTAATCCCATGAACCGTGTGCCCTTACTTGAACTAGCCAAGCCCATAAGCTAAAAAAAAGGCAAGCAAGCTCAGATGAGTTCAGGGAAGCTTTAGTCTTATTCATGGCTTGATTTAATTAGTAAGAATCTTGATTTTTTTTCTCAACTTAACTCAACACTCAAAACCCAAAATAATCGAGATAAAAAAAATTGAAGGTAGATTAATATTTAGGAGACTCACATGAACCCGAATCCTTGCTTGTATGAGCGAAAAAGTTTTTCGGTGAGAAATAACACTGCAGAATCGTGCTCTCCCTCTTCCTCTTGTGCGACTCTAGCTAATTCTTTGGAAGCACCAAGAAAATGAAGAACCGTGTAGAATAAGTGCTAACTGAGGGGTATTAAAAAGGTGGGGAAAGTGAAATTACCATTTGATCCTCCTACATTTTTTTCCTTTAGTCCTTTCTTTTTTTTTTCTTTTCCTGAATATTACATTCTCCCCTTTTAAAAAATTTAGTCCTCCGAATTTTCGAACAGACAAGGATACTTGTCGTGTATCTCACTTACAACTTCCCAAATTGCTTCCTTTGGTGAATGGTTTTGCCATAACACTTTTACTGAAGCAATTTCTTGTGATTGTAACTTCTTCATATGATTATTAATAATAGTCACTAGAACTTCTTTGGATGACAAATCTTCATTTGTCCTAACTTCTTGATATCCAATAACATGAGAAGGCTCGTATAGATGCTTCCACAATATTGACACATGAAATACATGATGAATACTAGATAGTTTTGGTGGTAAGGCTAGACGACAAGTTATACTACCCACTTTATCTAATATCTTAGATAGGCCAATAGCCCTTGGACTCAAATTACTTTTCATCCTACATTTCATAATCCCCTTAATAGGTGACACCTTTTAAAAAAACACCTTATCCCAACCATGGACTTTAATTTCCTACGACGATGATCTAGATAAGACTTTTGCTGATTATGAACTGTTAACAACCTTTACTTTATCAATTTCACCTTCTCCTTAGCATATTGTACTAGATCCAATCCCAAAATCTTATTGTCACCAACTTCAAACCATCTAATCTGTGATTTACACTTTCTGCTATATAACACTTCAAATGGTGCCGTTTGAATACTTGCTTGATAACTACTATTATAAGAAAACTCCACAAATAGCAAGTAATTATCTAACTTCCACCAAAATCCAAAACATAAGATCTTAACATATTTTCAATAATCTAAATTACTCGTTCTGATTGACATTAGCCTATGAATGAAATGCAGTGCTAAAAATTCAATCGGCTTCCTAAAGCTTTCTGGAATATCCTTTAAAATCGAAAAGTAAATTGGGATTCTCTACCAGGGATTATATATGATGGAATACCATGTAATCAAAAAATCTGAGCAAGATAAATCTTTGCATACTTTGGTTGCACTGTAACTAGTATTAACTAGAAGAAAATAAACTGATTCAGTTAATATGTCCACAATAACCTAGATAGAATTGTAACCATCTATTAAAGGCAACCTAGTAACAAAACCCATTATAACATTTTTCCCATTTCCATTATGGTATTTCTAATCTTTGCAATAGCCCTGCTAGCTTTTGATGCCCGACTTTGACTTGTTAACACGTCAAACAGCGTGAAACAAAATTTGCAACATCATTTTTTATACTATCCCACCAACATAGTTTATTCAAGTCATGATACATTTTGATTGCTCCAGAATGAATACTATCTTCCAAGAGTTGCCTTTTCAAATCATCCTCATATAGTACATAAATATTATCATGATATCTTAACACGCCTTCTCAATCAATTTCAAATTAGTTATTTCCTTCATCCTTGATTTTATCCATTAATCTCTATAACTTTAGATCTAATCATTGAACACCCTTAGCCTACTCCGTTAAGGAAGATCAAGCTTGAAGATCCTAAAAATATCCCATTTCTAGAGATTTCAAATTTTATTCCATTTTGCTCAAGCTTGTAAATTTCTTCTACTAGAGGCCTCCTTACTGCAGTCATATACACCAAGCAACCAGTAGGTTTTCTACTTAATGCATCTGCCACCACATTTACTTTGTCATGATGGTAAAGAATCATACAATCGTAATTCTTGAGCAATTCCATTTAGCTTCTCTACCTGAGATCTAAATCCTTTTGCTCAAATATATTTAAAATTTTTATGATTGGTGTGAATCTTACAAGTTTCACCATACAATTAATGTCTCCATATCTTTAAGGCAAAGACAACGACCTCCGTTTCTAAATCATGAGTTGGATAATGTTGATCATGCTACTTGAGTTTCCTAGAGGCATAAGCAATTACCCTTCTAGTTTGTATCAAAACACAACCTAAACCAATGCGAGGTGCATCACAGTATGTGGTATATTCACACACTTCCTGATGGGAGGCTTAAAATAAGAACAGAAGTTAAAAACTCTTTTAACTTTTAAAAACTTTCTTCACAATTATCATCCCAGACAAATTTTATCTACCTATTTAACGTAACTATTATACACAGGGCTGCGTGAACCGCCATTATATCAAGCAACACTGACCGATCGGTGCTGGCTCGAATTCCTTTATCTCGTGAGGTTGATGAATGATGTTATGCATAGTAAATGCATGCATGTCTGTAGAAAGCAAGTTAATATAATTACTACCTTCCTTATTAAATACAAGAGCTATTCTAGATCTTATAACATATATCGAAGCTAATATATTTTGACTTCAAAGGCACAGGAGAACTCAAGCTCTATCTACTCCAAGTGAAAATGACATTTAGAATAGCTATATGCTGAATTTACCTCGTGTGTATGTGTTTAGTCTGTGTAACTAACTCATAATAAAGAAAATATATATAAGCTTTATGAACTTTTTTAAGGCATACCATATAGCAGCGAAAAATATATTTACATCTCACCATTACTTTTCTTTCTTGTGTGGGACCCAAGATTAATAGTGTAGCATTATCTGCAGAACGGATAAGGTCAGAATGTAATATGGGTATATCAGGTCTCTTCTGACCGGAAGTAGGCATAGTAATAACAACCATAATATTGCCACCATTTAGGGAACCTTAAAAGTAATTAGGAATTTATAAATCACTCTAGCTTAATTTGTTGCCCTGACTATCAAAGAGTAACTATTTATAAAGCTTACTAAAGTTACTCTATCTAGGCTCAGGCCTCAAAAACTACGTGGATATTTTATTAATTACCTAATTAATATATATATAATAATTATAATATAATAAAATATCTCACATCATCATCATGAATAGTGTAATTTATACACAAAACTCCATGTGGCACATAATTAACTAATGACGTTAATTACTTTGAATTAAAGGAGGTTGAATAATTCTTTATCCTCTCTCAAGTCCCATCAATGTAATACCGTTTCTCATTGCATCATGCTTGAAGAAGCCCAAATAATACAGTCATGTCGTTTTCACGGATTTCAAAGTAGAACATTGACAGAAAATATATATATATATATATCACACACACACACACACTAGTATACTGCTCCTATTAGGTTGGACCTTTAAGGCCTATTGTTCTATTATATTGGATAGTTGTTCTATCGGCTTAAAAACCAATGTCCAACCATTGTCATTTCCACGTAATTAACTGAACCGTGTGTTTCTCTATTCAAACTCGACAAGAATTGACAGTATGTTTTATTTTTCCCCTAGTGCAGACTATTCTTCAATTGGTGGCAATCTTGTATAAAGTATGATTGAATACTAAATTAATAAGGAGCAAATCACTATTAGTTCATTATGTTACCAGAGATTAACACCTTCCACTTACACCGTATCTTCTTTAATCAGCCTCTTTTTTATTTAAATATAGAGTCTATGTCTTAATTGAACAAAGCTGGGTTTGCCCGAAAAATTGAACAATTAAAGGCTTAAAGCTGAACAACCACACACACACACACACACAGAGTCCTTTTAGTGATGTTTTCATCATATACTCGGTTTCATAACAAATTCAATAGTGTGCCAAATTTAAAACCATGCATTGTTTCTGAAATTGTGAAGCTTACGACTAATAACTAATTATTACTACTAAGATAATGGCATTGGAAAACTTTCAGGCTTTCTAAAGAAACAGAAGTATTGATTGGTCCAGAAGTTATGCAGGTCAAGTAGCGATAATTTTGTGCATTTCAGCATGTATGAAACAATGAAATAACCACATGAAGACTACTATTTGCTTGATGTTCATTTTATTGATGAGTTGTATGATAATACTTTTATTGAGCATGAATTGATTTCTCATAAGCAATTATGTCATGTTGATGTACGAATTATTACTTCCACCCCTTCTCACCCCTATTCTTTTATCTCCCCCTCACATTGTAGTGACGTGATGTGTTCTAATGCTAATTCATTGGATTACACTCTTTCCACTCCTTGTGCTGATTTGCCCAATGATGTTATGCTTGTTGAGTTTTCCACTAACCCAGGTATGCTTGAGAAATGTGTTGTTTGTGATGACAGTGTAGAGTATAGGGGAGCTGCTAAGACTCATATAAAAAGGCCTCTGAATATAATTCAACTTTGAGGGATGTTTCTAACCCAGTCAATGTGATATGTCAACTCTATACTAATCCATCACCTAGCGAAGTTAAGCACTTGAATTTTAAGAATGGTTTTAGGAGTTCTTCACTACTTCCACTCCATGCATTGTCGATTGACTTAAAAAGTTTGACATTTGAAGAGCTTTAACGCCAAAAGTCCACATTTGAAGTTGGAGATTTTGTCATGACTTACGTGCCTCACTACTCTACCCCTTATGAGGAATTCAAGGAGACATGGATTGGTCCATTAGAAGTGGTAACCAAGTGTGCAAAGAGGACTTACAAATTGAAGGATGGTTATGGAGGACATTTCCACACTAGAGCCAATCGCCTCAGTTTGTACCATACTTTCTACAAGCCTCCATGATAAGGTTGTATTCTTCCTTTCTCTTGTTCTTATTGTTTTGGACTAATTTGCATAATTATATATTCAAGAACAAGTGTGGGGGGTATTACTAGTAGAAAAGTTAGCTATGTTGTGTCTTGTGTTTGTCCTATTTTTGCATTGTTTTGTGTGTTTAGGATGTAATTGTGACCTTTTCTTCACATTGATCTCATTTTACTATTTTAAGATTCATTGTTTATTATGAATTTGGGCTCACATTGAGGACAATGTAAGAGATAAGTGTGAGGGAGTGAGTTAGAGTTGTGTGAAAGAACTCTCTTAGTTAGCTTGAGAAAAATTGAAAAATTGGATTAATTTGGTTAGTAAAATGCATATTTTGAGCCTTGAGAACTATATTTTATGATGAATTAGCATATGTTTAGTATCTCAATTACAATTTGATTAATTCTGACTTAGAGCTAGTTAAAAAGAATTGTGAATGTCACATGCATTAAGTTCAAAGATTGATGCTTTGATTAGGATTGATCAATGCAATTAGGAAAAAAAAGCCTTGATGGAAGGATTTTGGATCTATTTGTTCGTTTCATATGTGTGATACATATCTATTTACCCCATTACTCTCTAGAACTTGCCTTGGTTCTTGCTTGAGATTACACTTGTATTAATATGATATATATGATTTAGACATTTATTTCATTAGCTAGATAAACAAAAAGTTAACCCTAACATGATTTCCCATTGTTTAACCCCTTTGAGCCCATCATTTTCATTTCACAAACTATTATTTTCTCACATTCTAGACTTAAGTACATTGCGTTATTTCTTAGGACAAGACTTGATTGCATCATTGGACATTTACATACGTGTTAAAATTTCTTTTGCAATGTTATACAAAAAAAAAAAGAAAAAAAGAAAAAAGAAATAAAAGAGGGAAAAAAAAGAAG
>JANTPZ010090349.1:0-45745 GCA_025593235.1 Vachellia pachyceras | reverse complement strand
TCTTGAATAATCCATATAACTGGTACTGAACAGAAAGGCACCTGCATAAGGCTGCAAAAATATAAAACTCACTAAACACAGCATATGAATGCATCACTTCACGTGTGACACCAGAGAGAAAGAAGGCTTGCAGCACAGCTACAAATCTATATTACCGGACCCTGCCTCGTGATATAACAGAACCATATAAATTCTAAGAACACAATTATTTTTCATATTGACAATATGAGATGTCGAACAGCTATGCAGATGTCTGTACCTTAACTAACATATCAAATATCCACCACGCCAACCCATTTCCACCTGTTAAATTCCTAGAATGTGTGTGCTGTGAATTATAAACACCGAAAGACCAGCAAGCAGGAAAATGTAAGAGTACAGAGATTCCAGCCATCAAGCTTAGATTAGATAATAATTTCTTTTAAAAGAAAAGGTCAGGGACCTCCATGAATGATAGGTCAACCATATATCAAGAAATGGTTGATGATGACTACATCTAGAATTTTCTCAAGAAAATTTTACATGAAAGGGTTGATATAAAAATAGAAAATAAGAAATTAAATGCTTATGTTTTTAACAAAAGGTGGCTAATATTTCTTCTTTTTCCCTCTTGTATTTAGTTTTGCACAGCATTGAAAATTCAACCTCAAAACATCAAATGATCTGCTAAATAAATTTAATTAGGAAAACACACATGTGCAAAAAGGGG
This sequence comes from Vachellia pachyceras, assembly GCA_025593235.1. Taxonomy (NCBI): domain Eukaryota; kingdom Viridiplantae; phylum Streptophyta; class Magnoliopsida; order Fabales; family Fabaceae; genus Vachellia; species Vachellia pachyceras. Next base: position 45,036 of record JANTPZ010090349.1, on the reverse strand, counting down.
AAACATGCATCCAAATCATCCCATGCACATAGTAGGACTTACAAAGACTTGATGAAATTATGATGGAGGATTCTAATAAGCATGAGAGAGAGAGAGAGAGAGAGAGAGAGAGAGAGGAGGAGGAGGGAATGGAAAAGAGGGAAGAAAGAGAGAGGATTCAAAGGGGGAACGGGGAAAGATGGAGAGGAGAGGAAGAGAAAAGGAACCAACACTAATCCATATCATATCTAAGTCTACTTTACAAATGGGCACTTACGCAATGAAGCTTCTAACTACCTCTCATATCTATAACCACCCATTCTGCTAATTCTGTTATTTATTAAAATATCATATCAAATTATGAGCTAGACACTACTAAAATACAGTAAAAAGGTAGCAATACTTTTTCAATTCCTACAGGCCTAAAAATCAATACCAACATGATGTCTCCAAACAAGCCGAGAGATCTAACATCTTAACAACAATCATCAGGAGTCAGATAGGATGAAAACCCACCTCGAAATGGCTTCTTTGGATTCTAGAGAGTCAACAATTACACCTTCAAAACTGTAAGGAATGGAAAAAAAATTAATCATCTATGTCAAGTTATAACAAGCAACAATTTCATAAACGTCATGCTGGTACAAAAAGTGCATGTGTAAGCAGGTAACCCTGATTTGAACCCTAACAGAAAGTAGCAGAACTTGAAGAAAAATATTTTAATGAGAAAGATTACAAAAGAGGCATAGGACAAGATATCCTCTCAACAAAGGATGAAATAAAGCAGACTTAAGAAGAAAGGCCATCAATACAAAACGGCTTTCCACCTTCTCTACAATATGTTAGAGATAAATAATATTAAAACGAATATGAGCAGAGGACTAAAATGAGGTCATAAAGATAAACCCTGAAAATAAAAAGTGAAAAGTAAATAACATAAAATTCACACCTACATTGACCAATTGATCTGGCCTTGGCCCTTTGGACCTAAAAATGAAAGACGACCATCTATTTTCTCCCATATTGAGCGTGCATTTCCATTCCCTACTGCAAATATCTGTAAACCCACATGAAAAAGAAATGCAAAGGCTTCTCAAAATATTTGCTCAGTAACAATTCAATTATGAGGAAAAGAAAGAGAAAAAGCCAGCAAATCCATTTCAGGAGTAACTCACTCTGACAAGGATTTTTGTATCATTATTTACACATCTTGGATATCATGTCTATATTTTGAATAACGCACCATCAGCTTAAATGAAAAACTTAATATAAAATCATAAAGAAAATAACAATGACTCACCTTAAAAACATAACCCAGTTTCTGTAGATTTTGAATTATGGTAATCAACATCAATGACTGGGGATCTTTCTTCATATGACTCAAAATCTGACATGGATGAAACAAGCACTGATAAATATACAAAGTGCGAGCAATTGAACAAATATGTGAACAATCAAGATGCTATGTTTTATACACAAAGAAATTTTAGGCTAGAAGATGAAGAATCTACCACTAGCAGCCTTATAAGACTATATGAGATAGTTGCAATATGTACAACAAACTAGAAGCCATCTCCTTTTATGCTTTGACAATCCAAGATTAAACCAATAGTTAAAAATTGTCCTAACTCATAAAGCACACTGGGTTTTTTGTCTGAAGTAAATATGAATGGTTTCGTCTCTCCTTTTCCTTTCTTTTGGTCAAACAGTAGGGAAGAATAAATTTTTATGGTTATTATTAAAAAAAACAAGAAGAATAAAGCTTTATGGCCTATTGTCCCAACGGTAGCATACAATAGGACTCTGCTACAACCATAATTTCCATAAAATCACAAAAAAGAACATGGATTCAAGGAAATCTGTAAAAGATAATAACTAAAATCGCATAAGCATTGAAAACATTGCACAGATAAATAACCCTGTGGACCTGCATGATTTAACCCCCCCCCCCCCCAAAAAACAAAAAACAAAAAACAAAACTTCTATCTTGAGTTAACATTAGACTGAAGTTTCCATTCATTAAGCTCAGCAACTATAAAATGAAATTCTTTGATTTTATAGTAAGCCAAATAAAGACTGAGGGGGAACTTTTATTACATAATTAGATAAACTCTGTTACACTGGTCAACCCCATTATAAAAAATGATTTCAAATTCATCCGTGTTAAATAGAATAATATTTTCCTCATTTTCCACAAAAACTGAGCAATACTCAAGATGATAGCAAGTATAACTTCCAACATGCAGCCAAGAGACTTGCAAATGATGCCAGTGCCATATATCAAAGAAAGCAGATATCTTTATTTATCATCCATACTTCACTCTGTGACAAACAACTAAATTCAACTTGGACAATAATTCTGCAAAGTTTCTACTTCTGATTAAGTTACACGCAATCACTTTATATGTTTTGACCTTTAATTCAGTTCAAGTATTCGTTATCAGCCTTCTCATTAACATATGGAAAATTAGCATTTCAATTAATTGTATCTAATAATGTACATATACTCACATGTCTCTAGCACAAATCATTAGGAATATATTTAAGTTATAGATAGTTTTGATAATTGATATCCAATTTCCAAAAGTCCCCTTCGATTCTGTTAAGCCTCAATAAATGTATCCACGGCCATTTGCCGTTGCCACAAATACTCAGAAAACACCTTCACTACACTAAGATAGAATGAAAGGGGAAAACACAGAAAGAAAGAACACACACGTCTGGAGCATCAAAAGTGTCCTGGCCAAAGACAAACGGGACTTACAAGAGCTAGTCTGGGTGCTCGAACACCAATTCTCGGCTGCAGACGCACCCGATCAAGCCCATCCCCAAGCAAAAACCTCCTAGAATCCCTCCCAGGCACGAACTTCAACGTAGTCCCGAACTTCATATTGGGCCGTGATAGCCTTCCACGGTCGCCGGCCTGTCTCAACACCGACATAATCGAGCTTTGCAACACCATGGAAGCCAAAGCGAACAAGAACAACACGAAGATAATCATAGCGTAGAAACCTGACTTCCCTTTGAAAGGGAATAACCAAAGCAGCCCCTTGCGATTGAAGCGAGTGTTAAGATGGGATCGAGTGGTTCGGGGCAATTGGCGATCGGATGAGGCGCTGGGGCGGTCACGAAAGTGAGTAGGATTCCGCTTGAAGGGGAAGCGATCGCGGATCGAATGGAAGCCAACGTCATTACCAGCACCGCCATTCCCACCAGCATTATCATCGATCTCGGGAAGGTGAGATGAGCTGCGGGAAATAGCCATGTGGGAAGAATTTTTCCCGAGGAAGTGATTGGAAAAGTTCAGAAAGAACGGATGTTGAAGCAAGAAAGTGAAGGAGGAATGTGAAGTGGTGTGAGAGTTGGCTATGGCATTGGCCTCGCCTATGGCCGAGTTTGTCAACGTGAATATGTTACTGAACCACTCCCTCTCCCTCCCTCTCTTCAGATTCTGGTTTTTGTTTTAGTTTTTTACAATACAATTTTTTTTTTATTTTGAGAAATTCTAGAACAAATTAAACTGAATTGAATATAAAAATCAATCAGCCAAATTTGGAAAATGTGGAGTCACAGATCTTAACTTCAAATCCTTCCCTGCACCCTCACAAGGGGAAAGGATATAATTTCCACTCAAAAAAGGAAATGGAATATTTTGTTAAAAAATTTTGTTTTGAAATTACATTGATTAAACGAACACATGATTAAGCAAATAAAACACAATAAACTATAGTTTATTTAAATTAAGAATTTATGCATTAATGATTAAAAAGTAATTATAACTTATTAAAATAACCCCATGCCTTGCATCATGGGCCTTATTGTAATTTTATCAATCTTTTGGATCTTTTATTCATTAATTCATATAATTGGGATTTGATTGTAAATTTTCCAACAATTTTTCCTTCAAAATGACATATAAAAACAGAAGAATGAATAATATATAATTCCAAGACAATATTAAATATTATTTTTGGCAAACATACATTATATTAGTACTTCATTTATTTTACAGCATACATTAATTACTACTTTGTTAATTAATAGGAGTATGCATGAAAAGTAATTAAGAATTTTAATGTATTAATGATCTTTTTTTTACTACTCTCACTCCCTTATTATTATTATAATAATAATAATAATAATAATAATAATAATAATAATAATACAAGTAAATAAGTGAGAAGATGAATGAAGGGCGTGGGTAGGGAGGGTAATACGGGTCAGCCCGTGGGTTGCGGGCTAGGTGGGCTAATCCACCAACAACCCACCAGTTGCGGGCTGGGAATCTCCAACCCGAGCCCACCAGCCCGCTAACATTTTCTTTTTTATTTTTTTTTCATAAAATTAATTTTTTTCTAATTTTTTATCTAATTTTTTTTATAAAATTGCATAATTTCATGATTCTCTTTCCAATCCTATCAATAAATGTTCAATAATTTCCTAAAAATAGAATTTAATATTACTTTTTTCTTTGTAAAAATATTGGGATTGAAAAAAAGCAAAAAATATATATAAATTAATTTTTTAAAAAATAAATAAAAAAAGGATTAGGTAGGCTGATCCCCCAACCCGCTGGTTAGAGAGGGCGGGCTGAATCAGCTCCCCACCCTAACGGGCTGGCGACTGGCGAGTTGGGCCATTACCATCCCTAGGCGTGGGGTGGAATGCGATGAGCTGTATGTGAGTTGTGGTTTATTGATGATTAGCCATAAATCCCAGATGCTGACGTTCGCAATAAACATGCTCAAACCAGCCCCACAAAATCCAATATTTATATACACATACATGTCTTTATGTATTGTGTGTCCGACTGATGTACGTGATTCAGTGCATCTCTTGACTTTTAAAAAAATTAGATATATATTAGTATTATGTGATTTATTTTGCACCCATTCATTTAGTAATTTTGAACCCACTAAATTTTTATTCAAATTCTTCTCAAAACATATTAAGAATAAGTCTCACTTATCTTAAAACCAAAAAACTCACACTGAAATTCTTGAAAAATGCTTTCAATTCTTATTCTTTGTTTTCTCCAAACAATCCAGGGCCTCCTATTTATACTAGCTAGATGCTAGACAATGGCATCAAACTTATTCAAGAGAAGTTACAAATCATCATGGGGGTATTAGCGTAAGAAAACGAAACTGCCTCTAAGAGGATTGATCATTTGTATTGGAAACAGCGAGATTGAACATGTGACCTCTCATTTGAGAGATACAATAGCAATACGTTACAAATTTATTTATCAATGATATGATTTAGCCGAAACCTTATAAGGGTATTTATTGATATCTATTTCTATTTATTACATAGATGTTAATGGATCAGTTTCTATTCATGGTGGTCTAATAGCCTAGAGGGACCAGAAGAATTTTAATTAATAACAAACATCCTAAATTGTTTAAAGAAAATAGTCCATGTTAACCATATTTCTATTTTTCTTATCGTACTTATTTTAAAACTTTTGTTTGAGTAGTTAAGAAATTATAGTAAAAACAAAGAACATTGTCTCCATTTAATGAGCCAGTACCATAATACTTGAACTTGAATCAATAAAGTATCACATACCATATAATTATTATTAAAAAAAATAATAACCATTCTTAAGAAAAAAATACGTGAGGCTTTCAACATTTTTTCACTGCTTGGAAAAACCTTTTCACCATTTTTTTGTCTACATGTTTGCTAAAGATCAACATTGGTTAACTTAATGTCATGGACTTTTGCACTGTTTTTAAAACTTACTGTATATTTTTGTACCTAAAGAAATATTTTTTATGTTAGATGTCCATAGTAAAATATGTCATGGGTAAATTTACACTCTAACCTATAAAATAATCCTCAATTCGTTCATCTAAATTTAAATAAATTATTAAATATAACGGGTATTAATTATAAGATAACAAGTCATTGTCATTAAAAAAACAACAGCTATACTCCAAGCAAATAAAATTCATAATTAAAAACACAAATAAACTTTTTTTCTTTAGCAAAAAATGAATATTCGTTTCCTTTTATTATCCAAATATCGTTTCCCTTCTAACAATTGAGATTTGCCTTGTAAAAAATGTCCACTTTAATATATATATATATATATATATTGATATAATATATCTTATCTTATAGTTGGCTATGGTTTTTGAAAAGATTTTTTTAATTATATGTATATTTACAATCTTAAATAGAATGCCCTTAAATTTGTAGAAAAATATCCACCTTTTGATTTTGCTTGTCATTGGAATTGAAATTAACCAACCATAAAGCAGAGAACTCAGAAAATTAAGAGAATGCAAAAAAACTTGTTGTAACTAAGGAAAAGTAAAGTTGAAAGAAAAGCCTATCTAGTACTCCTATCAGTATATTACTCTATTTATAAATTACTTCCAATATGTTTTACATATATCAAGAAAAATCTTAAATTTTATTAATTAAGTCTTAAAATTCAACAAATTTTTAATTATATCCGTATTTAGTATAATTTATACCACGTGAGAATAAATTTAACACAATAATAAGTAAATGGTAAAATTATGCATTCATATAAAAAAATTAATTATGTGATTTGTAAATATGACAAATTTTTTTTTATAACGGGGTATATCTTTACTGAATATATAAGGGAGAGAGTAAACACAGGAGTATATGTTCAATAGAATTCATGATTATATTAGAATTGAATAAAAACTTGTGTTGATTGTGTAGAGCATTAGAAGTCTATAAACAGACATGAGAATTAAATGAAGTTGTTTGAATCAATGAATATTAGGGTCATTCATTTAATGTTCAATGACTAAACAATAAAGTCATTTAGTATTTTTGTCTTTCTAAATGCAATAGACAAAATTTATATTACAAAAGAGTTCGATTCGAAATCAAAATATATTATATCTATTTGGATTAACAGTTTATGAAATACGTATTTAACACAAATTTTATTTCGATTTATATGGGTCTTGTTTGGCAACAAGGTGTTTATATGCAAAATGAGACAATCTCCTTCACATATTTATCTCGACTTGTGTGAATAAATCCATAAATACTTCTCCACCGTTTTGTCAAACGGATCCATGATATGGCATATCAACACCAATACAAACAGAGCTATCGTCTAAAAGCTAATCCAAAGATAACGAAAAAGGGCAAAAGCAGCTTTTAAAGCTGGAAACGACTTTATCTCCATTTTTCCTAATCAATAAAAAAAAATCATGTTTGTAAAATATTTGGGCCATAAAAAATAATTAAATTATTAAGTAAAACACATCTATGCACATCGGGAAGGGCGTAGGTCCATGAAACTGAAGGGTTGTGATCATTGGTAACAGTAAAACATTTATACAGAGAAGGTCCCAAAATTTGTCGGATATTTTAGTTATTTCCCATGTGAACCATTTATGTTTTCTGTTCTTTTTCTCGACCGCGATATCATTGTCCTTTTCATTAACATACAAATTGAACAAATAATCGGGTTGGGGTAAACCATGTTTTTTATTGGATGAATTTTAAGAATGAACCTAGCAAGTATTTCCAATATACTCTCTTGCATCCTTAATATAATAACTATTTAATTAATTTTGAGTAGATTCAGAAAATGAGATAAATTAATTAATTATAATAAATGTAATCGAATATCCCTAAAGGAAAAAAAGGTCTAAATTCATCCTTCATGAGGCAATTTATATATATGTGTGTGTACATGTATATGTATGCATACATGCATGCATGTATATATACAGCCACTATGGTTTACGTATAAACAAGTGAGCCCATGGTGGTTCATGGTTCTTCATCTGGAAGAGCTTCAAGAGACTGCCTTATTCTCAGCCGTTCATCCTTTGTGAGATAAGGATCTTCACCGATCACCCTCTTCTTTAGGCAGGCATCAGCATCGTCGGTCTCGTCAATAACCTTTTCAATTTTTCATAGAGCAACAAATTCAGAATTCAGAAGCACTGCATAAACTTGTCATGCCTTGAAACGTACAGTGGAGATGAATTCTAATAGACTAAACCAATCATGTCCAAACATGTAAGAAGTGAATCCCAATTACAAACATAATACTATGCTTAAGGCTCTGTTCATGGTTGGTTTGACATATCAATTTTACCATGACCTCATCTACCAAAGAATTTCTCTACCCAACATGGTGAAATACAGCCATTTATAAAAAAATGGAAGGACTACCCTAATATCCTAAAGAAAGAATGCAATTACCGAAAAGTCTTAACAACAAATGAGTTGCATGGACTTGTTGTCTTTTCCTGCACCAATTTTAACATTGCATATTGCTAACTTGTCCTGGAACTTTTTGGCAATTGCATTCATTTCTCGAGATCTCATGCTTCCAGCAAACCACCCCCCCAAAAAAAACGTGGTGAGGCCCGTAAAGCTACCAAAATCCTAAACAGGATATGTAATGACTCATTGTGTTTTGTAATGACTCGTTGTGTTTTCTGCTTGAATAAAGCACTCATACAAATTCTGGTCCTGAAAAGATTATATTCAGCCTCCCTATTTTTAGGTTCTCACAAACCTTAACTTAGTCTTCTGATTATCTGTGTACAATGAGTGTTGCATTAAAATTAGGTTCTTCAGAGTTCACAAGGAGGGCAAATAACGTATAAGCTACAGCGATAATTATAGTAAACATGGCAGTTTTCTATATAACTGGAAGCTAGAAAGTCAGTGTAGGTTTACAAAACTTCCTGCTGTTCTCTGGATTTAATTAGTCAAAAACTGTGTGCATCTTCAGTTCTGATCCATTAGTTAAATTTCATTTATAAGCTAGATAATTAAAATGTAAAACCTTACTTGCAGATAATTATTGACATGGCCATCTTTGTTGGGAGAGGTCACAAGCTCATGCTGATTGCATGTCCATTCCCCATCAACAATGTACTTGTACTCATAATGTCCTATCTGGTAAATAGATCAACAAGTAACTTCGTCTTCAGTTAAATGAATAAATACGGGTTTACGTTCGTCACATTTCCAGAACTAGCAAATGCATTCCAAACATTTGAATTCTAACCTTCCTATATACCTTCATAAAGCATCCTGAGTGACTGAAGTATTTGAAAATAGGTAATTTTTTCATTTGATATTACGGCTTCATAATTCTCTCTCACATAAACAAATTGTATCAAAATTTCGAGGGGCAATAGTAACAGTAAATGAAATAGCTCTCGTAAGAACCTCAGCTATATGTTGCTTTGATGGTTAAAGCATTATTGCAGAACGATGAGTCAAGATTTTAAGGCTCACGAAGAAGATATTCACGACTGAAAAATACAAATTCCAAACGCATTATTAATCTTGTATGATTTTGGTTGCTATGTCAACCTTGGAAACATGAAAATATGATGAGATTCTAAACAAGATTGGACAGCTTTTTTTATTTAGAGGAGCAAACACTAATGGTTTGATGTTAAACATGGGATCTAACCCACAATCTCCTACTTGAAACTTTCATGTCACTAAGTTACAAGGTTCAACAAAATCAGACAGCTTGACAAGCTAGTTCCCCCCCTATTTTGCCTTTCCTTTTTTTGCACATTTATAATCCATTTTAACCTCAAAGGATGCTTAAAACTCGAGTTATTTCATCAATATAAACACCAAGCGTAATATTCAAATTTGTTCCATTGATAAGTGGACTTACAGGTAATTCCCTCTTGAGAATCCACAAATCCTGTTTGTCATCATAATGCAGGGGCATTCTCTGTACGAAAATCAGGATATATCGAGTGAGTAACAGTTTCACATTACCTATATGTTCAAAGACATAATATAGGGCCAACGGTTCTAAAACACGTAAAATATTTAGAATTTGAAATGACACTTCATGGTTTGTATCATATATGCCTTTGAGCAGATCAATGTAAAAAGATGTCTGAACTCATGTCATGCATTCAAAAAGCTATGCAGAGAAAAGACAATGCACTAATTTTGCCAATCACAAGAATGAATAGCTAGGAAGTCAATCCAATTAACAGGTCAAAATCAATTCAATGGTCCCTGCCTAAGTAATTGCGGAAGATAATAAAAGTTAACCACCATACATTAGAAAATTAATTTGAAAAATGGCAACACACATTATTGAGCAAAACTCACTGGTTCGACTCAGATGGTAAAGTGAAGCATGGGGCAATAGGGATTTCACTCCAAGACAATTTTCCTTGTTATATAGCACTATTCATTTTTTAACAAAACAATAGAGATGACTCTTAAAGTTGAACAAACCTGGCCCCATCCAATATCAAGTCCAGAAATTTCAACTGAAGAGCAATTCTTGTCTTCCCACGTCAAGGTGACAAGCTTTTTTCTGAAGCCTGTAAGCTTTGAGTATCATATAGAAGAAATGGTTAAAAACATTTTTTGATCTACATATAAAAACTATATGCATATTTGTACAATCACGAAGATCAATAAACACAATTGTGATACAATATGCTTAAGCTCCATGCAGCGGACTTAGTCACCTATTGATGTAGGAGGAGAGGAAAAGAAATAATTAAAATAACAATAAACACCATTCAGTGTCAATTTAATTTACTAACAATCAAGAAGCAACTATTTTATGAGGCTCAAGACAGATCTATAGGTATCCAATTAAGAAATCTTCAACTTACTAAAACATTACAAGGGAATAGCATAGTCCTACATTCTAATACCTCTACTGATAATTAATAATTAAATCCTAAAGAACGCTAATTACTAATTACAAATTCATCAATATCAAAGGAAATTACATCATCAAGTAATAAAGTAAACAAGAAAATTATCACCTCATCTTTCATCACCTGTCCTCATACAAGGTAAAAGCTTGGGTTCTAATAAAGCAATTTATTAAGCAAAGTGGTCCGGCTATATAACAAATTTCTTATTATCATTCTTTTACATCAATAAAAATAACTAGGCCCCCTGACATATGCTTAACATGCTTCGGGAATTCAAGAAATATGTTAATATATTCTTACAAACAGATTGTTTGGCAGTTTCTCACTAGGCACTCCAGGATATTTTATGCATTGTTTGCCCAAAAACAAAAGAGAATTTTCTTTATACTAGTATTATTTTTGCAATGATTGGAAGGGAAAGAAGGGAGTGCAAGACTTTGTGAAGCATGCTTTCTATGTAACGTTAAGTATGCTTACCACTGACATTTTTTCCTCCTACATCTATTATAGGACACAGCAAGTTAGCTTCTTCATTGGATTCAGCCAATGATTTCCTAGGCAAAATCTCCCTGAGATTTTACAGGGACTAGAGAGCTCTATTGAAGTCACACTTTTTTCCTGAGGTTTGTGCTCATCCAAACCGGTAGATAGTTTTCACCATAAATTAATAACAGCAAAGCTTTCAAGTCAAGGAAAAGGCATCAGAATGTTAAAATGAAATGAAATAAATAAATTAAACACTACAGTTCAAGAATTGTGAAGAACGAGACACATAAGAGCAGAAAATAAAATTGACTCACAATATCAGCTGTTGCACTTTTTATTGCATCCAACTTTGGGAAGCATGACCTTTTGCTCTACAAGGAAAGCAGGTTCAAGATAAATTTATATACTGTTGTCAGTTTTCCCACTTTTGACCAAATTCAGTAAAACTGAATCAAAAGAATTAATTGCTATTAGAACTAAGAAATTGGAAACACAGGAAAATATATTATAATCTAAGATGCCAATAAATATGAGAGAATATCGATGCACCACTGATTGAATTGCCAAGCTCCCTAATTCAACCATCTAACCCCATGAATAACTACATGATCATCATGCTTTTAAATTATGATTACTATAAATCTACTCATATCTTCGCTTAAGGGATGTAATAGGACAAATAGGCTTAAGAAGTCCTTAAATGGAAACAATCAGATGCAGAGGCTTCTTGAAGTTTGAGAAACCTAGGAAAAAAGCCCAAAGAAAAAAGAAAGACAAAAAATGGAAATGCTTTAGCTTGATCGAAAGCATTAGAAATAATTGAATGTCGAACACATGTAATATATCCTCTACCAAGAACCTCATACACCAACTTAAAACATAAAAAAAATAAATAAAGGATTCAGTAAAGTTACCAGAAGTAATCTATAAGCCTCATCAAGCTTATAACCCTGAACCCAAAACATGTAAGCCAACTGAAAATACAAGAACAATTGTTAGTAAACGACTGCTAAGAGGATTATCAGTATACCATTTAAAAGTAAGATGACCAATAAACATACTACAAAATCAAGTTTTCCAGCCAAAGTATTTGGAAGAAACAACAATACAAGTCAGTATTTTTTTTCACCCCTCTAGATATTCCTGACTCTAATTGAATCATTTGCACTCACTGTACAAAAGAGCTCTAACCAGTGCAAAGAACTTAGTTGATTCCTCGATGCCTTAAGCCCTTAACAGATGAACACTTTATAAAGTTTGCAAGGTGTCTCTGTGTTAAAAAAATGATTTAAACTAGAGAGGAGGGAAGTAAGTTCCAAAGCCAAAAATACTCTCATGTCATGCAATTCTTCTGCTAAAGACAAAATAGGCAGCCAATCAACCACAATAAACTTAGCAGTGCAAATGTGAAATACAAGTCAAATTAACATTTCACAATTGCTTTCAAAAAAAAAAACATCAGTGAAAAATAATGTATGAGTGAATAAAATTTCAGTTAATTTATAAGTCAATTAAATTTTAGAAATTAAACCTAGGGGCATACCGCAACAGCAGGAGCTCTTCCAAGTCCGGCAGTGCAATGTATATATGTCACACCCCCATTGCGATTTACAGCCTTGTACAATTTGCTGACTACAGTTGGAAGCCTCATCCTCAAGTCAAATGCATCAAAGTCCCTGCAGCATCAAATTTAGAACACCAGATGATGGAAAGAAATCCATGATATGCCAAGAGAATAACATGAATAATGCAGTAGGTGTTGTTATTTATTTAACATATACAAGAACAAATAGAAATGCAATTGATCGCACAAATTGCATAGAACACATGCATGGAAAAGAAGACCAAGTTATACTCTGAGGTAATAGAAAATCAGGAAACCTATGATGCAAGGTGCATGACAACTAGTCTTGCACGGAAATCCTCAAACTATCCAAATTCCATGATCTTTTTGGTACATTCATATCCTACATATTCAAAAAAGAAATCCATACATATATAAGTATAACAATTTATTCCAAGAACATTTTTTTAGGTATTGTCTATGAAATTTAAGAAAAAAATAGGTGTCAGATATAGAGCTATAAAACTATATGCATAATGAATTGCGACTTGAAAAAAGTATAACACTATTTTTCGATAACGAACCTTATCTCAGCCCGCAAGTGTTGAATGTCATTGCAAGACCTGGCATATTCTTGAATGGCCTTGATATCAACTCCAAAGTATCTGAAGTAGTGTTAACGAAACAGATTTACAGGATCAGATAAGTGGTAGCTCTCACAATTACAAAGGTTGAAATTGTATATTCAAATAAACCTAAACTCAGAGAACTTTAAACAAATAATTTAGGATACTCTAGGTCTGGGTCTTGTTGCAAGCAAAATATAGTTTTCACTCCTATTACACGAAGCTTGTCAACATCTTCAGGAGTCTAGCAATTCATAGAAAGACCAATAGTCAGAAGACCAAGCTAGAAGGACATAATTGGAGCAATTTCCCATCATTGAGACAAAAATCACCTGTAGGCATGATCCCACAATTAAGTCTGGACGAATGAAGTTGAAGTTCATCCCCAGTTCGTGTCTATAAGTCAAAACTGTAAAGGACCAAGTTATCAAAGATCTAAAAACACAGATTCGAAGAATGCAAGAATAGTATGACCATGAGCATCGTCTTAACATCCTTCAATTAACCAAAACTAATAGATGAATAAGATCTTATAGACTGCTGGAACTGATCATAAATTGTAACAAACAAGGAGAAGATTTGTTCCAATCATTTGAATACCTTCACTACAGTATACACCCAACAAATTTGGAATTAAACACAAAGTTTCAAGCAAGCAAAGGCAATCTCTTCTTCCCCAACCTGTCATACAACATTTTTCCTGATCAAACTAGAATCACAAAGGATTGAACCTACCAGCACCCATGGCTTCAGTCATATTATGACTATATGTCTCTGATTTTTCCTCTTCCTTCACATTGGCACTATTTGTCCCCGCACTGGACATGGAACCAGAAGCAGACTGCAAAAAGAAATTCCAATCACATTTTCCATGAAAGACAATCAATATGAAGCAGATAGCAACTAGAAGATAACAGATCACTTCATTTACGAAGACATCCCAAAAACCAAACTCAACTCACAGCAAGTATTGAGCATAAGGAATAAAGGCCTAGAAGTTACAGATGCTGTTACTTCATAGAAGTTTTGATTACTTCTGTTAAACTATCTCACTACTTTATTTACCCTTATATTACTTCCATCGCTTGCACCGAAGTGACAAAATGTAGAACAGCCATTAACTTTTAAGTACCACCTTAGATTCATTGGTTGGCAGATTTCAGAATATGCCATGACCAAATATGGAGCTAACGCAGAACAATAAGATAATGATCTCAAAATGAATGGGGATGAATGGACATGCTATACAAAAATTAGAAATATAATTGTCAAGAAGGTGCGCAATAACCCAATGGAAAGGGAAATGAAATGAAAAATTAGATAGCAGAATATTGCGACTTACCTTCACTGCTATACTTCGATTTGGATCACAAGTACTGGACATTCCCTAAACCAACCCTCAGAAATGGTGAATATTGCATACCCATAAAGAGAGAAAATGCATTCGGAAGTACAAGCGAGTTACATCCACCGTTAACTACGTACCAATGAATTGGCAAGGCAAAGAGGCTTCCTTTGGTTGCTTCTAAAGCTTTGGAAAGACAAACCCGAGGATCTGAAATTGGGAAGTGGAACCAAACGGGAAATTACGGGTCAAATTCAATATTTAAGCTTGCCTACTAGGAGAAAAAATATCGCCATGACAAAATCGAAAAGGACGCACAAAGGAAGATGCCGAAGACAATTCATGATTGAGAAATGGGGAATTCGCAGAATAAATGTCAGCGGAGATGTGCTTATGCTTTTGGTCTGAGGCTCTTGAGTGGAACCTGAGCTTTCCTTTCGTGGAGATATTTGTGTAATAAGCTCAGGGGTGATTGTGACAGGGACGGAGGGGAGGAAAGAGAAGAGCCTTTCATAAGATCCTCCTCCTTTTTTAAATAATAATAATAATAATAATAATAATAAGATCCTTATGTCATGTGCCGCAAAGTGAACAATTATATATTTAAACCCACATTGTATCAAAAAAAAATATATTTAAACCCACGTAAATAAATAAATTTGGTGTAATTTTGTTGGAAAGTTTTGCCCGGAACTTTACCTCGAATTTTTTTTTCAGTTTAATATGGCCTCAAAAGTTTTAAAGATAACATTGTTACCCAATATAGTTGATTAAAAGAGTAAAAGTTGATGATTAATAATTTAACTTCGATTATTGATATTTTAAACAGAAATGAGCAACGATACTCAATTTTAATATTTTTAAGTAACTTTGAACCAAAAGAAATTATGGGACAAAATGGATTAAGATAAAATAAAGCATTTAACTAACTTCTACCTTTTGGAGAGGGTATTTGGTTTTTTATTTGAAAAAAACAGTTTAATTTCATGAGCATTAGTATTGATTAACATAATTTGAGTACATGATCAATTGAAAAAATAAACAAGGTGATCCCAAATGAATATATAAAAATCATTTAAAGTATGGGGAACTGTGGGAGAGCTTTGTTTGAAACTTGGAACTCAAAAAGCGGGTGCACCAATGAATAATATAATACAATAAGATGATTGAAGGGATCCAATGGTCAAATTAGATTTTTTAAGTAGTGACTAAAGGCAATAGCCAAAAAGGAAGGTTTAGTTTTTTAAATTAAGAAAAGGTCAATTTTATCCAAACGGGCTCTGCCATATCCCTTTCTTTCACTTTCCATTCATTACTATTATCCAGGCCCTTGCCTGTCTTTGCCAAGTATGAAAAAAAAAACGGATCGGAGATTGAATTGAATGATAACTATTTAAAGATACGATTAACACCAACGGCTGGTTGGATCAAGTGGTAAACGGCTTGTTCCAGCTTAAGCAAGGTCTCAGGTTCGAGCCTTGTGTATGCAGCAACCACCGTTGGGAGACTCACCCACCATGCCAGGTGCGCGACGCGGGTCGGATCCGAACGTAGTCGGAGCGAAGCTCCGGTGAACCGGGTAAGCAACCGAAAAAAAAAAGATAGGATTAACATGAACATTTAACTCGTCGCGGGTTATCCAGATTAACCTGTCGGTGTAAGTCAATTTTCTACACTTTAATAGTTGAGTTTCACCAACAAAGAATCACTGGTCTTGAAGCTCCAACCATCGGTGGTGGCAGGGGGCCTATTAGCTAACTTGAAGCTCTGGTGGCCGATTAGCGATGGTGCTCGGGAGAATGGCTTTTTAGTCTTTTATTAAGGGTCGGTTTGACAATCACTTTTAAAATCTAGGTTTGGTTTCAAAACCTAGGTTTTACCTTAAAATCGAGGTTTTATCCAAGAAAATTTTTTTTTTCCAAAAGCTATTTTGGTTACAAAACCTCAGTTTGAAACCTAGGTTTTCTCTTTCCTACTTTTTCTCTCTTTCTCTTTCTTACTTTCCTCTTTCCTACCCACTTTTTTGCCTCGGAATCCGTAAAAGCTAATAACTTCCCAAATATAATCACTTTTCAAAACCTAGGTTTTGCCTCGAAATCTGTAAAAGCTATTTTCAACCTTACATCCAAACAAGCTCTAAGAAAATGAGGGCACTTTTGTAAACAGCCAAATTTTAAAATCTCTAATCAATACCCTCTCTCCAATTTGTCCTTTCAAATATTCACATGACCATTTAGGAATTTTCAAATTCAAAAAGTATTTTTATGGGATTTTCCCTCTTGATTAATTGTCTTGTGTATATTCATTTTAATTTTCTGGTTGTTTCTATTGAGAAAAATCTTAATTAAATTTAATTAACATCAGGCGTACACTTACCTTTAATTTTTTATTTACATAAAGGCATTTTGGTATATTTAATAACATTCAAAAGTCCCTAATGAGACATTTTGATCGAATTTGTTAAAATTGCATGCCTATCTTTTTTAAAATTTGGTACTTTAACTGTATTTAATTCGGATTCTTTCAAAAATTAATGGCGTTATTTAATTTAAAAATAGTATTTTTAAGTTTATCAATCTAAATGCTTAATTTTTTAAAAAAAGATAATAACTCCTTTTTTGGATCATTTACCACTTTAAAAATTACTCTAAATGCCGAGGAGAAAGTATTTACCAATAATAAATAAAAGCTGGGAAAGAAATTGAGATCATGTGTAGGGATATTTTAATTTTACTTTTTTTAACAGTATTAACCCATGTAAATTATTATTAGCCTCTGTAGAGTGTACTTAAAGGACTGAAAAAAACGTGTACTAAATTAGAAATTAAAGAAAAATACAGGTAATCTAATGATGGTTCTCCCTTACAATAATTTTATTTAAACTTCTAGATTCGTAGGTTTATTTTAATTTTAAAAAATAAAAATATTTATATTAAAATATTTATTTGATACATTATATCAAAATATTAAATTAGCCGTGTCGATATGGTGTGCAGCTTGTCTGTTTCAGGGGTCGTTTTACTTTGTGGTTTAAGAAAATGAAGCAAAGGAAGATACTGCAATTACCCATAATCTGATCTTCCATAAAAACGTCAAACGGATTTTAGGTTGGAAAAGCTTCTGCTAGTGAGAGACATTTAAGTCATTTCAAGAACTATATACAGCAGCACAAAAGATCAACAGATAAACCCATTTCCAGATTCAGTGGGCCAACAAGAGTACAAAATACAATGAAAATAAAGCTAGGTAATCAGAATACTGAATAAAGTAAATACTAAGAGAAAACATAGTTAAGAATGAAGTTCACTTGAATTATAAGGTATATTAAGTAATGACGTGTGCCTGGTTAAACTGCCTAAATCTGCTTAACCCTGTGAGGATGAATGTTGAGACCATTGTACAGCAAATGGATGCTTACTTCAAAAGGCACTGAAGAATGAACAAATTGAAAGAGCAACCTCACATATCTACTGGTCCAAACGGACCAAAACCATTTTGATCATCGGAAGACTGGTGATCTCCCAGGATTGGCTTAAACCTTGCTCTTGCCGGCTGGTCTCTTCCAGCCGGAAAGTTCCAGAAGGAATCAGAGTTCTCAAAAAATATGTAGAACAAAACAGCCGATGCCAAAAACAACCCTAGAAGCAGCAAGTAGATCTGCCACTCTGCATGTAGAAGTTTAACATGAAAATTTCGTGAAGATGTGCTTGGCAAGTTGGATTCACATAAACATACACACAGAAAAGGGGCAGAGAGAGAGAGATAGAGAGAGAGAGATGAAACCTTTCCAATCTGCTGGAACCTTCGGTTTAGTGACCAGTGCCCCCCACTCTACTGAGGTTGTAAGCAAAACCCTACAGAGATACCATCAGTGCAAAGTAAGTAGCCAAGAACCTAGAGAGAGGTAATGCATAGATCTAAATTGGTTATAATAGACTAGACTTATATCAAGTCTTCATAGCAGAATAAATGTTCTTATAAGTATAATATAATCAAAATATATCTTGATTTGTTGCATATTTTACTTAACAAGGTAGTCTTTCTTCTTTACTTTTTGAGGTTGTCCTGTTGGCAGGTAGGTACATATAACACTATCAAATCACTGATAGGAGAGCCCCCTCACTATTAATCACATATAACACCTGCGTACTAGCCCTTTATGTTAAAAGAAGGTTTCCACTATCTACCAGGCATCTATATGCAGTCCTTTGATACAATTTACAACATTGGAATGATTCTCCCAACCTTAAACATTGTGTTCATGTTAGAATAATTTAGGTTTGAAACTAAGGCAACTATCAATCCAGGGAGAACTTACCTCTCAGTGGGACAGAACTCGACTGTTGCAATGTTTGCCCCCAGGTGTAGTCTCTTAATATAATGCAAAATCTCCATTTTCTTAACTTCTACAACACTTACATCTCCGTCTTTGCTTCCCCTACAAATAAATAGCAATGAAATTCAAAAAGTGCTAAAGATATCACCGACAAAGGCGAACATGGTATGCATGCGACTTGCTAATTAAACATCATTTTATAAGATCAGATATTGTAGTCCAGATCAGGGGCATTTGCTATATATGATTAAATAGAAGTGTCCAAGGGTTACTTCATTATCTTGTTCTTTAAAAAAAGATTTAGAAGTATATGTGGTGTAATGTAAGAAGATAAGTATAAAAAGAGAGAAAAAGAAATCCGGCTGAAATAGACAAAAGAATCCCAGTCAATTTAGCATGCTTATAATTCTTTATAGTTTTAAAAGCCAAAAAAATACAACCTTTCTGCAACCAATTTTCTCAACCAATACCACCAAGAAAAGAGATAGAAAGAATGTATTCGCTGATGTGACCAAGCTACTCATTGGAAAAAAGAAACCAGAATTCAGAAATTTTTAATTTTAGGTAATGAGGTTCCTTGACAGACCAATTAAGAAATTGCTACTTCCTCTAGACCAGCAGGGTTCAATCATCCACTTCTATGATATCTTCCTCATCTCAGACAAACATGGCCTGAATTAATATCAAGAGATTCTGTAACCCTAACTGATACTTGGTCTACCTAAAGCTGATTGTTTGTTGAAAGTGAGACAATAATATTTCTAACGACATATGACAACCCAAATCTTCGCTGTACTGCTTCAGTGTAACTGTAACCAAAATGTTGAAGCCCATACTAGACGAATTGGATAGAAATTAACAAATACCCCAACTGTAAGTAAAGGACACATGCAAAGGAAAAGAAAATACAAACTAAAGAACTTAGCAACTAGTAAAAAGAAAATGATTACATAATTCTAGCCATGATTGAGATCACTTATGAGTGAAAAGACTTCTAGAAGCCATGAGTAGGTTCTTACAAAGCAAGATATTTCCCATCAAGGCTCATTGACATTATTGAAGCAACCTTTCGGAGCAGCCTCTTATACCCAATTTTGTTCCACGTACTTATATCCCATACTCCAACAACAGGTTTATCACCTGTTCAAAGATACTTGTGTCTATAAAGGTAATAATTTATTTCTCAAACAATGTTCTAAACACATTGTGAAATAATACGCTGCAGAATACTCATATTGATATACCTTTTTGAAGAGTGCAAAACAGAAAAGGTTTGGTTCCATCCTTAGAAAATCGACACAATTCAATCTTTTCATCCTACAAGGGGGGAACCCCATGTCCAGATAATTATCACAAAATGCACCAATATTGGTCCATTTTCTTAAACAGTAAAATCAAATTCACTATACCCCATTGCGAGACAAAGTTGTCAAAGGAACACCATCTTCAACCTTCCAGATCCTTGCTGAACCATCAGTAGATGTTGAGACCAGAAATTCCGAATCCAGACTGGAGTATGACAGAAAACAAAGTGTAATGACTTAGTATCTATGTTTCAACCAAGCAACAAGGTCCAAAAAGACTTGATTCCTATTCCTACCTGAAATCCATATCTCGAACAGATTTGTGTGCCCTTGGCTCATCCAAAATCACTCGCATGGTGGGCCACTCCCAAATTCTGAGGTACCCATTCTGTATCGTTAAGTATACAAGTCAAGCACACGTACCACACCGTTTATAACAAAAACAAAGAAAGAAAGAAAGAAAGAAAGAAAGAAAGCAAGGAAGGGAGGGAGGGAGGGAGGGAGGGAGGAGGTGCCCCACATTCATAGCTGATAAAAGAAATTGTATGATGGCTTAATGCTTACCTCTCCACCAGAAGCAAGTCTAGATCCATCAACACTAAAAGTAATGCATCTCTGAGGACCGACATCATGAAGAGAGGGAAGTTCTTTTGCCAATAGCTTAATGCCTGTTTCACGACCGGATAACTCAAAAATTCTGCAAGGCATGAAAATGAACTTCAATCTATGTCTGTTTCATATCAAAAGGGAAGAGGCACCAGCAATTTGGGGAAAAATTTTAGCAAGCCAAATTTAAGATTCAATAACTATTCAATCATCCCACAGCACCGAGGAAAGACTAACAAAAAGCTGCCAAAAAGTAATTTTTAAAGCCTATCTTGCAGCTGTAACAAGTTCGCCAATGCTTTATTATAGCAGTTTCTGATGAAGATTTTAGATATCGTCAAATTAAAATATTGGAATCACACCAAGGCACCCTAACATAAAGCTTCTTAAACTTACTTTCAAAATTTCCAATTGATAAAGAAAAGAATTGCTTTGGCTCTTCAAATGAAATAAAGTATGAGTGAAAGTAACTCCTAATTTGCAAATCTTGCAGAAAGAAAAACCTTTGGACGTGATAAAAATAGTTGGTTAATACTCAGCACCAAACCAAATCCAAACAAAAGAATGAGACAATAAGACAAATAACCATATAACCAAAAGCCGCACTCTTTAGAGGGAAATTTGAATGGCTGATCAAAGCATAAAATACAAAGTTCTTATAGATAGAGGCTCACTTGCAGCTACCCTTGCTCAACGAGCACACGATATCATCTCCGCTAGGGTGCACTGCAATAGCAACAGGATCACCTTCTTCTTCCTCAAGCACAAAAGTGGTCTGGAAAAAATAATTTTTAACTAGACAAGTCTTTTAAGTAAAACTCCGGCTAATCACACATCCATTCAGAGAACAAGGCACGTGACGTCAAAAATAGTTGCATCCATATATTTACTTCATGGCATGTACCTTCCCCAAAATCGTTCGACGTATCAGAAGAAAACAAAAAGGTATTCAGTAAACACAAAAAGTCAAGCTTTCAAATGGGTCACTATTTTTTTCAAGTCTTTCTATTTGGCTAAATTAATGATTTGTTGCCTGCATTTTAAGGCACATGTAACTTCAGTCTTCAAGTTTTAGCGAGAAGACAAGTTGCATCCGAAATTTATTGCACACTAATGTTCCCGTGCGACAAAAATGTTACCGTTATGAACTTTTACACTTTTGAAGACCAGAGTTAAATAAAATTATCCAAAACAAGATATTATTAGTCGGGTCATGAATTCTTAATTTTGAAGCATGAACTACACCTGAGAGGAGTTCCAAAAACAGGGGTGAACAAAAGCAAAAGCCTAAGCATGGAGTGAGAATCACCAGAGGGGAGGAAGACAACGAAGCGGTATTGGGATCGAAGGAGAAAATCTCGAGCTGAGAAGGGCAAGAATTTCCGCGCCTCGACCTTCCCAAGACAACCAGATTAAGCTTTTCGGGTCGCCGAATCCAGGCCCCGCAAGCGACTGGACCCTGCAGCGACCCACCACCATCGTTCTCCATGGACAGTCCGTATCGGGATTGGAAAGCAACTGGCGATCAAAGCTCTTTGTAGGATGGGTTATGGGAAATAGAATCGGAGCGTATTGAAAATTGAAAAAGAAGGTTCGTACCTTGTAGGCACTAGGCACAAAGAAATATCGGAGGCGGAAAATCCCACAAATTTGTAGTAAGTCAAACGTATAATTTCTTTTCGCACCATATGGCTCCAAGTGGTTATTAGAATGCAAGAATATGCCGGCGCGTGGCGAATATGCCGGCGCGTGGGACAAGTGATCTTTTTCAAATTTCAGATGAAGTTCCATTAATGATAACATTAAAAAATTTAAAAAGCAGACACTTACTCATAATTAACTGAATAAACTTATTTGATATTTACAAATTACTTCTTTGGCTAGTTATTATATAAAAATCACCAACTAATTGATTATTATTTTCTCATTTTATGTTTGTCACTAATTGGGATTTAATATTTTTTAATGTAGTTCTGGGGATCCATATTATTTTAAGAAGCGTAAACTGAAAAAACTTAATAATTTTAAACTAATTTAATAATTTAATTATCATTTTTAGTATGTATGAATTTGTAGTCAGTGCCTTATAATAAATAATGGATAAAGTAACTGCGTACCTTTTATAGAATCAAAATCCAAAATCAATGCTCAATATGAGTCACAATATTAGTAATTTTAATTAATTCATTAGAAATAAGAAATGTTAATTAATTCATTAAATCTACCTTATATTAGAAATAAAAAACTAATAAATGCTTAAGATACAGTATGAACGAACTCATTTAAATTTTGGATCAACTCTTATAGAGGCCATCCTAATTATTATTACAATAATAATAATAATCCCGTAACTATTTATTTTTGTCAATAGTGGCATAACTTGAAAATTTGATTAGACAACTAATAATATGCCATTAATTAATCATTGGACATTACATAGTAGAAACAGTTCAACTCTGGAATATTCGCCCCAGATTCCACGGCCACCACATGTGGGGCGGGGCAAGGCGTAGCCCCGATGTCCAAAAATAATACAACTAACTTCCGATCATTAATATAAAAATTAATTGACATTATTGTTAATTAAAAAATAAATATATTATTCAATTATAATATGTATTCTGAAATATTTATGTGCATTATTAAATTACATATCATTTTATAGATAAGATAAATTAATTAAGTGAAAATTGATAAATATATAAAGATTAAATAAATTACTTAAAATTTCGTGCATAATTGAATTACACTGCAAATAACAACTTCTCCTGAGAACAAATAAAATATCATGTTTGGAGATTACTTGAAGGCTTTGTTTGGCAACGCTTTTTAGTTTCATAAAAGTATGTTCAACGATATTTTTTGATAAAATGAAATAATCTCATTCACATATTTATCTCACTTTACGTAAAAAATTCTTTTCCACCGTGTTTCCGTGAACCCATTTTAAGTTTGGTGATTATTAAGCAAGCAAGAGCGAACAGCCTTAGTGGACCCATTTTAAATGAGTATTAGGTCCATTCTTGGATCATAATATATCAAAGGCAACCAGATATAACCCAAACAGTAACGATAACTTATTTCTATTTACGGAAATTAAGCACCGAAAGATTTCAATAAAATATCATGTTAAATAATATATCTACTAGACAAGATTGTAGACTGGTATACATATAGATATATGTACGGCTACCTCAAATCCTTAAAATAAAAGTTAATTATCTTTTTTTTTAGATTAAGGCAGTCAATTAACTAATGTATTTAGTATTATTTTTCTTCAAACTTTTTGTCCTAACTCATAAAATAATATATATATATATATATATAATTTAATGATGCATAAATATATTTTAAAATATATATTACAATGAAGTAATTTATTTAGTTTGTTAGGTCTTCTTAAAAAGGTTAATCAGTTGCTATGTTAAGAATTGGGGTAGTAATTGTAAATTATTAACTATCTCTTTAGTTCCCAGAACTTATGGGTGTTAATGTAATGTAATGAAATGATAATTATGTTTGGTATGTCAATAGAAAAGTGTAAATATCCATCTAAATATTGATTAATGAAAAATATCAGTGTCCACGTGTTAATTAATTCATGCATGCAATTATCCGAATCACATAGTTAAAATTATGTAATAGGGATTAATTGATTTAGCTATAATTCGTAGTAATTATGATTACGTTAAATTATAACACTATATCAACCAAACACTTAAAAAAATGCATATAATCGAATCAAACGAACCATGAACAGATAATTGAAAATGACAAGTTTATTCTTCACAACAACTACAAAACACAGAGTCACACACTAGATAGGTAGCCACACATGATATATATATATATATGGCAATGTGTTTGTGTACGAACGTGAATTATTACAACGGAACATTATTCAGTGTCAGCAAACATGAACAGTACAGATGGAAAGATAGAATAAGTATTAATAAATGGCGAGCTGTAAGTGTGGAGAGGCCTTGTGAATGGTAATAGCGCGCAGGAAGTGAACGAGGGTGTGGAATATTCGGATTCTGTTGGCTTTGTCCAGTTGCGGGAACAGGTGAACGTTCATGTTCTTCAAGACTCTGCCACTCTTAACCAGTGAGTGAAGCATGAGATACTCATTAGGGCTCCCACTAAACCCCTTCATCTCCACCACCTCCATGCTTGATCCCAGACACTTGAAGTACTTCGTTTGATCTCTCCAGAATCTTCTTCCATCTATACTCGATAATGGCCCTCCATAATCCTATCCACATATACATACGTAGATATATATATGTATCCGCATCATATTTACAAGTACACAATCAATATGTATATATATATAGAGAGAGAGAGAGAGGCTGACTTGAAAGATTGATGATGCAGAGGCCAAGTTAAAAGTGATAGTGTGGAGGTAAGGGCAGGTGTGAAGGAGGAAAGAGATGCCCCATAACTCATTGGTGTGCAATGAAGTGTTTAGTATCAAATGCTTCACGTTCATGTCCATGTGCAGACGAAATGGTTCTTCTCCCAGAGGTATTGCCTTTTCATTCATTCATCAATCAACCACCAGCCAAAAACAAAACAAGTGAGAGAGAGAGAGATATATATATATATATAATAATGGTTTCTTATATGACAGTTTGAAAGAAATATGGAGCATTATATATATATATATATGCACAGCCTAGATTTTGGAAATTACACCATGATTAAATCTGATATTAATTAACTAGATATTCGCGTCTGAAGTTTGGGAAAGATGTATCTATCCTGCTATGATATATATTAAATGACAGTTACACACACACTAGGAATAAACCCTCGATGAGTGGATAATTAACAATATGTTGTATACACACAAAAAGAAAACTAGTATATTTCATAAGAGATATATATATATATATATATTAGATAGATGCATATGTAGTATGTGGAAAAGAAACCTACGTACAGTCACACACCGGTTATCTCTTCCATTAACTTCTCACATATATCTACATATAGTGGAAAAAGTGTATCTTATCTGTTAACTTCACACACAAGAGGTTTCATTTGCATCCCTTATATTGAAATTTTACATATTAACAAAAATTCTCAAATTCTAAATTATTCATTTTAGTTTTCAAAACAAATAATGATTGATACACACACAAAAATCATCATTAAAGACCAATAGTATTATAATTAAAGGATTTAGACATATATTTTATAAAAGGGTCATACATACATCAATTTCCTTATGTCTATTATGTTAAAATCTTTAATTGCATATAGCTATGTATACTATTTTTCATATGAATTCATAATTAAATGATAATATTTTTAAAATATGATGCATAACGATTTGCGAATTGGAAAACTTGATATAATAAATATAAAGAATTTGACCTAAGTATTTTCATTTATAAAATTAATGACTCAAACTGAAAATTTATATGAAATTAGATGAACAAAGTTGGAATAATATAAAGAATTCACGTTCACACATAAAAAAAAAAAATAAGAGAACATATAGATAATCACAATAGCATAGACAAGCATGATAACTTACAATTATAAAAGAACGAAAGAATATATATATATATATATATATAGATACATGTTACCTGAAGAAAGTAACTGCAAACAGTGAGAACCTTAATAGGGTAAAGATCCATTAAGATTTTGTAAAGAACATCACCAAGGTCTAAATAGATCTCAGGCGAAAAATCAAGAACAGCCTCCTCCAAGGCCTCGTCTATATCCACTTCATATGCTCCTACTGCACCACTGTACTTCAGATACCTTAAATTTGGTGCCTTAAAAACTATGTAATCAACCTGAAAATTGCATCTCTCAATCGCCAACCTCCTCAGATTAAGGTTTCGGTTTCCTCCCAGATCGAAGTGTGGCAAATTCCAACACTTTTTCAAACTCAAACTCTCTACGGCCCCAACGTAGTTGAACAACAAATCCTTCACATCGTTTATATTCAGTTCCACATAACCAAACGAAACATCCTTAAGCCCCACAAAAGTGTTCATCAAATCAGACAGTGAAAACTCACAACAGAACAACTTTAAAGTCTGCAAACTCCTATCACCACCATTATCATTGTAATTTCCATAAACATCATTCGGCAATCGAAAGGAAGGAACGTGACGAAGATTATCAACACCGGCACCACCACCTTCTTCTTCTTCTTCTTCGTCATCGTCGTCGTCCCATGCCGGTTCTGAGAAATCGAGTTCTAACTGTCGAACCCCACGTTGGAAAGCAAAGGCTATACAACGTTGGACGGTGCCTGGGAATTCTGAGGGCTTTGAGAACTTGAGGCAGAACTTGTCTACGAGGGGCTCTTGGTAGCTGTCAAGGAAGCGATTGATGAAGTCGATGAAGGCAAGTTTCTGAGTTTGTTTGGTTTCTGAGGAATCCTCAGTAGGGCTCACGAAGGAGAGTTCGTTGAACTCTATGTTGGTGGTTGAATGCCAGACATGAAGCCAACGTTTAGAGAGGATGGAGGTTCTGGCTGCCTCCTTGAAGGGAAGACGAGAGATGATGATGAAGAGAAGTGACTCAGGCAAAAAACTGAACATGTCCATTGCAAAAACACACTATGGAAAATGTCTACGAGGGAATGAGATTTTATGGGGTTTTTATAATACGAAGTAACATAACGACAATGAGAAGGTGTCTATATATGATTGTTCGCAATCTTTGAACCAAACGTTATATCCGTTTATCAGATTTTTGCCCTCTTACCATAAAAACTAGGGTTATATAATATTTGGACCAGGTATTATATTTTTTCTAAACAAATATTCTCTTTTGTTAGAATCATTTCTTTTTAAGATATTATAAGTATTAGATGTTAATATTTCTTTTGGTAAATATTCGGATATTAATTCATTATGTTATAAGGAATTAGTCATTTCCTCTTGATTCAACTATCGTTGATGAACCAAACCTTATATCTGTTCTTTCTATTTTATATTAGTATTTCAGTTCAATTTTAGATAATATTATTGATTATTTTTCTTTTTCTTTTTTATGATTAATCTAATTCTGTCTTTTTTTACATGATTTATCTGACAATTTAAATTAAAACAGGAATGAGGATGTGAAATAGCTAGATAGTGTGTATATATTTATATATATATATATACATTTTGTTTATTTTTTTAAAATTAGGCACTCTTCTAAATTCAAAATTTTATGTAAGTAAAGAGACCAACACATGCTTAAGTGAAAAATTTTAAAAATAAAAATTTTAGGCATGGATAAAATTGGATGCATGGTTTTTTAACTGTTCAAAATAAAACTATGCAATACCCAATATCTTTTATATTATATTTAATAAACCTTATGATGAACATTACCTAATAAGTTGTGTTATAATCCAGTTCATACAATCATAAAAGTATATATTAACACAATATTACGGATCGATATAAAGAGGTATCAATACAATTACGCAGTTTATATATTATGCACTATACGTAGAATTTTTTTTGGAACACCATTATTTTTAGCATTAAATCTTTCTTTTAAAAGTTTTAGTTTATTTGGAATATTTTTTAAAAAAATGTTGAATACAGTTTATGGAATCTTTGGCAATTATGGTTTTGAAGAAAAAGAGGGGAATTAGATTTTATAGGGCATGACACAATTTATCCGATAACTACAAGATGTGAACATATATATCCAAATGTAATCTTTGGATATCTTGGAAGAAGCTTTTTACATTATAGATTATTTCTTTTTTTCCAAGAAAAGGATTTTGAACTTGTGTATGTGTGTGTGTGTTGGAAATCTATTTTTCATTCTTAAAAGTGTAAAAAGTAAACTTTCATCCTTCCATTCTATATAAAGTTTTATTTAAATTTATTAATTTTACAAAGTGTCTTTTTATTTATATGATCCTATTCAATTTCATTAACAAATAGTACCAAAATATTGAGTTCATTTTTAAAAAAATAAAAAAATTAGCATTAGAGGACTGAAAATATACTTTATAAAATTGTGGGACCAAACAAAAAACTTGGATGTGGGATTGAACGGTGCAATTTTATCTCCTTACACTCTTTAACGAATAAAAAAGATATTCAAATTTTAACTTATCACAAAAATAATATATTATCCATGTTATAAATGATTCACCAGAGTTTTATATTGGTAGTTGATGACACTCCTTTATCCGAGTTTACTAGAATGAATAGTATTCATAATAATGAAATTCATGGACGAGTTGGAGTGACATCTATTGATAAGAAAATGATAACAAATTGTTTGAAGTTGTTTAGACATTTTAATAGAAAGTTGTTGTCATAAAAAGAGTTGATCAAGCAGTATAAAGTTCTTTAAAAAGAGATAGAGGAAAACCATATCAAATTCTCAAAAAGATTATAGAAAAATTTTTTAGTTAATAATCTATTCAGGAATCTAGTTTACAATATATCATAATGGCGTCATATATGATCTATTTAGCCGACTCATCTAATAATGGAATAAAACTTTTTATTGTTGTTGTATAAAAAATAATATATGGTACAGATAATCTACTAACTCAAAAAATTTTAAAGAAATATTAGATTGATATATTAGTTTATACTAATATAAAATCAAGTGGTTATTTTGAGTAAATTAGAAATTTAAATAAATTACCTAATTATATCATATATTAAATTAAATGATTTCTCTAAAATATTTATATATATTATTAGATATTGTATATTAATTTATAAGTTAAGCAAATTAGGTTAGAGAAAAAGATAAATATAGACACTTGAAAATATTTAATCTAGTTTCCTTAATTGATTGTTTTTAAAATTAGTTAACTTAATCTTATATTAAAAATCAGAATCTTTGGAGTCGGGTAACGAGTGAAGTAACATTTAAAACCAAAACAAACTCATAGATACATGAAGAGTACAAACAAAACATTGCCTCTAATGCAGGATTATAAGGGCTTGTTTGTTTCTTTTTTTATTTTCTTATTTTCAAAGCTGTTTTATTGTTGTAAGGAATTACGTTTGATTCAGACTATAGGGTGAAGTTTCAACGGATAAAAAGCTATTCAGCAGAGAATAAAGGGGTTTTTCAATTTTGCCAAATAAAAATTAAGAAATGCCCAGAAAAAATGTTTCTTTAGTTTTGTTCCTACCTTTTTGCCCTAGTTTTTTGTCTCGTTTAGACTTACTCATTTTATTTATAAATTACTTTTACCATTTTTATATATATATCAAGAAAAACTTTAAATTTCGTTAATTATACTTTAAAATTTAATAACTTTTTAAGTTTATCATTATTTAATATCTACTATAATACATTAGAGTAAAGTGAATACATAATAAATTAAGGGTGAAATTGTAGATTTACATAAAAAATTTAATGAGGTGAGGATCAAATAAAATATTTTCTTTCTTCCCTATAAATAGGATTAGAAGAGTAACAGAGTGTATATGTGTGTGTATTCTTTATCTACTTATTCCATTATTAGATATACTACTATACTTAAATCTCGTTAGCTCTGTCTTAAAATTCAATAAATTTTAAATTTTATCCATATTTAGAAAAAAAAAACCTGAACACAATTGAGTTAGATATGGCCAAGGAACATCCAAAATCTAATAGATGCTATATTTGCAAAAGGAAGGGATATTTTTTATATTTTGATCGATACATTTTGACTCTGTGAAATTTAGACAACATAATTTAACTCAATTACAACTAGATTTCTGATCTTTCATCTATTGCAACTTAGTCACCATGACTTTAACAAATTTATAATTGAATGCCTATATTTTTGAAAATAAAAGCATAAATACATATGTACACTCATATCTACATAAATGGAATAAAATTATATAATGATTAAAAGTATAGGGATTGAGTTGTACCTAATCAAAATGTAGGTCTGAATTATAATTAAGTTAAAACCATACTAACAAAAAGTTAATTTTCTCAGCCAATATTGTGAGAGAACTTAATTTTGTCATTTTCTTAGACTTTTTTTTTTTCAGGCCTGAGTAATACTTTAGACGCAAAACATGAAGACCCATAATTGGGCCCAACGACGTTTCGAATGCCAAGAGTCCGAAGTCTTTCCAATACTTTCACCAGCATATCATCCAAAAATGAGTTAACATTTTTTATGTGAAAAATATTTAATAAAGTGTCTATAAACTTACATCTAGTTCGTTACCTATGATGTACTCTATTTTTACATGAATTTTTAGTTCAATGATACTATTTTAAAAATAGAATGCATAATCACATGTGAACGTAGAATATGATGTAATGAATAAAAACTTTTCCTTTTAGCAAATCGAGTGGTAAAAATGTGTTTGGTTCAATTTTTACCCAAGAGGAAGAGGTTTGTTGACCTTGCATTGACTCAAGCTATTTATGTGTCCGTTTGGAAACGTGGTAGAGAAGTATTTTTACGCAAACTAAAGTAAATATGTAGAGAAGATTATCTCATTTTACAAAAAAACATTGTTGAACGTGCTTTTGGAGAATAAATAAATTTATTATTGAATTATTGATTATAGCCAGGAAAAAAAAAGAGCAATACTTACAATTCTGTTCCGTCAGACTCAACTTCCAAGCATAACTATATAATGTCAGAGCACCAACAATGTGGGCGCCAGAATTGCTCTCATTGATGATACTTGAAGAGTGAATCCCAATTCGGCTACAAGATCTTCACTGCTCCCAATTTTAGAATCCCAGAACTCCTATAATTGCATATGTAAAGTTTGGGTTTTGGATTTTGTCCCATTGATTGATTGATGATTGATTTTTCTTGGCCTAAAAGCCTCTAATTCTTTGATTTCTTCACGTGCATTCTCATACCCTCTTAGCCTCATTGTAACAAAGCCAAGCTCCTTCTTGTCCTCTTCCTTCCTCGCTTTCCAATGTCCCCTCTATCATCTATCGCCTCATTTCCTCGGTTCCTCGCTTCCTTCGCCGGGCACCGCCGCGAATCTGCTTCTACCGCCCGTCTTCTTCTTGCTCCCCTCCGATGGAACCGTTGCCCCGGTCTGGCACGGCCGGTGCGTGTCGGGTTTCTGGGTTCTTCTGAGGAACCTGCTGTTGTTAGGTTTGTTCCACGTGCAGGTCTCAGCGCCGGTGCGGAGGATCTATTTCATGATGCCGGAGCTACGGTGGCGATTCTCGTCGGCGGATACGCCCTTGTGTTCGGTTTTAATGATTTGACCCGGCGAAAGGTTCTTCAGCAGGTATCTCTGGCAGTCTGGCTTTCAATCTGACTTGCATGCATGGGATGAATCTTGTTGATTTCACTTCTTTATGTTCCCCCCAGTTTGGGTTCTAAATTTTTTTTGGGTTTTATAATTGACTTGTGGATGGAGCATTTTTTTTTTAACTGCACTGTTCACGCGGATCAGTGTCCTATGTGTTGACCTTT
The DNA here is from genome assembly GCA_025593235.1 of Vachellia pachyceras. NCBI lineage: Eukaryota > Viridiplantae > Streptophyta > Magnoliopsida > Fabales > Fabaceae > Vachellia > Vachellia pachyceras. The sequence continues at coordinate 12,707 of JANTPZ010090349.1, read as the reverse complement.
AGGATTGATTCAAATTGGTGTCAGAATCTGAGCAGAAAACTGGTTCATATGCTCTCTGGATTGCTCTTTCTAGCTTCCTGGCCAATTTTCAGGTACCCTGTATCCATGTGTTAGAAAATTCCTTATTTTAAGCACTTTTCACTTGAAGTGTGGGTACCATTTGAATTTTGAAGTGTCAACTACTCAGAAATACTATATGACTTCTGTACTGCTTCTTGGTCCTTCATTCATTTTCACATTCACTGTGCTGTGACTTTGAGGTATTGACCTGCAAAGACTGGTTTGTGTGAATGGCTGAATCCAAAGATAGCAACTCTACAGGGGCTCGCTACTTTGCTGCCTTTGTTCCTCTGGTGAATTGCTTGAGGCTGGTGGTGAATGGTCTGTCATTGACGTCTGATGAAGGACTGATTAAGTCCGTGACCAGAGAAGGACAGCCAGAGTAAATTTTCTGAACCATTTATTTGTCATTGCGTATTATTCAGCTGTGATGTGATGTTGATTGAAGTATTGAACTGGAACTGAACTATATCGATTATTCATATGCCTGCAGGGAATTGTTGAGGGGTCCCTTATATTATGTTTTGATGTTGATGTTATGTTCTCTAATTTTTTGGCGGGATTCCCCGGTCGGAGTAGTCTCTTTGGCAATGATGTGTGGAGGAGATGGTAATAATTGCCCTTTAATTTTAAAATTTTTTAGAAATCAACCTTTCATAAGTTTTACCTTTCTTATCGTTAGATGCGCATCTCATTATATCTTTGTTACGGCGCGTCCATCTTACATTAAATTACATATGAAGGATCGCTTTAATCACATAACTGGACAAAAATTCTCTTTTTATAAGAAATATAAAACCCAGATGTATAGTTATTAGCCAAGATGCAACTCTGTCATCATCATTCCCTCCCCTTAAGTTTGTCGTGGGACATCAACTACAAAAGTGATATTGGGACCTATAATCAAATGCCATTACCAAACTGTTCAAGAGGGTGTTTACATACTAGACCAGAAGCCTTTACTGTTAGTCACAGTACATCTTTTCCTTTATTAACCGAGATCAAACACAAAGCTCACCAATCTCATGACTTTGTAGTGAATGAAAGTGTAGGTCTTTTTTTAATTGGGTCTTTACTTTAGGAACTCTAGATGGCAACTTTCGTAGGCTATACAACTTGTCTGCGCAAACTTTACCAGAGTTAGAAAAAATAGTTGGGAGTACTTCTGTCAATTTATGACAGATTCAGGTCCTTTGATCTTTCCTATTAATTAGAGTTTTTTAAGGCCTTTTCATTGTACATGCATCACAATTTTACGGTCCTTGGATGTAATTTCCCTTTTTGTAATTCGATCAATGAATCAAGTGAGGCATAAGTTCTAAAGTCTTTTGAGAGGTCAAGCTATTTATAGAATTGTCCCTCGTAAATCGTAAAATGGCTTACTTTTTTTCTTGCTATTTCTAATGAGCGTTTTAACTGGATGGGTTTCAGGTATAGCTGATATTATTGGCAGAAGATTTGGATATGTGAAGATTCCTTACAACAAGAAAAAGAGTTTGGCTGGTAGCATATCTATGCTTGTTTTGGGATCACTCATTTCAATTGGGTACGTCCAAGCTTCCATCTTTAACCACTTCGTAACTGATTTTGTTCTTTTCAAAGTAGGGAATCAACGTCTTGAGACCTGCACTCAATTCTCTCTCTCTCTCTCTCTGTGTGCGTGCAAGCTGTATCCGCTATTGAAATGGACAAACACGTACAACATGGAAGATATTGTGTTGGGATACGTTTTACATGCACATAATGCGCAAACTTCTTCAATGAACTGGATCAACCAAATATAAGTAGATTAACTCAATCATAAAGATGTATGTGTGTTTTATACATGGGCACAGGCCATGGGTCTTTTTCGTTAGGATACAAATGTGAATGTAAAAGAAAAAAAAATGTGTTTGTGAATTTAAAATACTTTAAAAATCTCTACCATACAAAAGGGGGAAAAAAGAGCACCTTAAACAATAGCAGTGCTGACAAATTAGATCCCTCTCTGGTTGTCTTTCATGTCAGACCCATTTTTAGTGATAATCACTTTTTACATGTCCTTTGATAATGGACTTTTTATTCTTCTACTTTTGTCAAGTTGGTCTACCAAAAATTTTTTATGGACGATATTCTAAACTGGCTTTTCAAAGAGCTAATCACTAGAATGTAATGGCTGTCCAAATCTACTAGCACACTCATTTTGGTGAAGGTTTAGATAGGCTCTTTAATTTGCAGAATCAAGATAGGTGCTAGGAATGAATGTAAGAATATTTCAATTCTGAAGTAGATTTTGACATATTGGTGCATCTAAATGTATATTTGTAGGATGTTGTACTACTATTCAGTGTTGGGATATATGCAGTTGGACTGGGGACGCACGGTGCCGAATGTGGCTTTGGTTTCTTTGGTGGCAACAATGGTGGAATCCCTTCCTATTTCAGAGGTCATTGATGACAACATCTCTGTTCCTATTGCAACCATGGCTGCCACTTCTTTCGCCTTTTATGCTTAAGGGGCCGGTTTGGATCAAATGACCATATTACCCTTATTAAAAAAAATGTAAAAATGAAATTTCAAAATAAACATTTAAATATGAAGTTATTTTCTTTCACTATGTTCTCCAATCTATCCAAAAAAAAAATGAACCCTAACCAAGAGGATTTAGAGCTTTGACTATAAGAAGTTCATGAGTACATAGTAGTTATGAAAAAAATTTTAAACACCGATGTTTGGAGCAACGCGATACTCATATATGTAACTAGAGTCTAGAAGCAGTTAATGGGTATGTCATGATTAACAAAAACTTCTATAATCATGAGGCAGGTACTTGATGGTTACAATAAATTTAAATACTTACCCCTCTTAACCATCTCATATCCATCAACTGCATCTAATCAAAGCCTCTTACTTCCTATATAGTTTAATATGGTTAACTACATGCATATCATCAATACACAAGATTTAAGAACTTTCTATTTTAACTATCATGTACCCATAAATTACATCAGGTCAAAGCCTACTTATTTCATAGAAACTTTACACAGCATTCAAATACTTTTTAACTTAACCATGATAGAATCATTCGCATACATCTCTACTCAAAGCTGCATTATCTACCACGAACACAAAAATTGCGGGAGAACAATGAGCACTTCAATCTTAGAGGGGGTTTGCACGGGCCAGATCCTCTCCACTTCCTTTCCTTATTAAAATCATCATTATTATAGAAATAAATAAATAAATTTATGCTACTAAAATTTGATCTGTAGGGTTCATAAATGTAGGTACAAACAACTTTAACCTATAAAATATTACCAAAATAATTTTAAAAAACGTTAAATCTCAATCATCTAGTTTTCAAACTTAGCCATGGGCTCTATGAAGAAAACTGGAATGAAGAACAATGAGAAGATCTTTGGACTCAAATATAGGGAGGCATTACTACCGGCTGGTTGGATCAAGTGGTAAGCGGCTTGTTCTAGCTTAAGCAAGGTCTCGAATTCGATTCCTTGTGTATGCAGCAGCCACCGTTGGGAGACTCACCCACCATTTCCAGGTGCGTGACTCGGATCGGGTCCAGACTAATCGGATCGAAGCTCCGGTAAACTGGGCGGGAAACCAAAAAATATATAGGGAGGCAGGACGGGACCCACACATTTCCCATCTTTTTGTTTTTTGGTGAAAGATGTTGTCTTGGGTACAACTTGATAGAATCTGGGCTCTTCTTGCTTTTGCAGGCCTATTACTATCAGCCTCATCTCCATCTCCATTAAATTCTAATTTGTTTGTAGGAATCAGTTGAATAAAAGATCAAGAAGGCAAGTTTTCTAAAAGGGTATAATCCTGTTGAGCCAGAAACTGATTGGTTTTAGTATGAAATTTAGAAGCATATCAGACATTCTTCAATGGAACCTGCCCTAATGTCTCTGGTTACATTCATGTATTTATGATCAGGATTAGTGGTTTGATTTAGAATAAATTACCTTTTCATTTTATGATTCTATTTAAATTATTTTTCTTGTTTTATCATCATACATATTTTCTCTGAAAGTAGATAGTATTAAAATAACTCTTACTTTTTTTATTTGAAAGTGTAATTTTAAAAAAATTGTTTTTTAAAATTATTTATGTAGATAGTATTTATTTTCACGGGAGAAATAGAAGTTTATAATGATGATGTTTTAGATAAAGTTAGAGTTCTCCAGTAGTCCACAATTAATGATAACTATGAATTAAGTTGACACATTAAACCAAATTTAAATTAAATGGGTTGAGCATTGAATTTTTAATCAAAGTTTTAACCAAGATATATTGGCTCGTTTGAGAACGCGGTAGAAAAGTACTTTTACGTTAGCCGATGTAAATATGTGGACGAGGTTATCTCGTTTTACAAAAAACACTGTTGAAAGTGCGTTTAACTTTTAAAAACGTTATTTCAAACAAACCTATTATGAATTTCAGATTCGAAATTGAACTTTTTTTTTCGAGTAAAATATGGAGAGAAAAAATCTAATCTTATCCAAAATAAGAAAACTATTATCAACCATATACCAAGTGTGTACAGTGCTTATGCCAAAAGTCAATCATGAAGCCTATCCAATTTAATGCTATATTTTATTTATTTTGAATTCTACATCGAATATTATTATTATTTTTTCCTTAGGCTTGTGAGTGAAAGATTTCAGAGATTTAATATAAATTAGTCTATGATGGCTTTTGAACTTTTAATTATTTTAGTATGATCCCTTCCTTATTAATTTGTAAGCACAACAAAAGCATCTTATTATTTTCTTTGTTTGGTGATCAACCGAACTAAAAGTAAAATTATGCCCAATTGATATATATGCTTGAATTTGAATTCTATAAATTTAGAAAATTGTTTGACATAAAAAAAATGGAGTACAAATATATCCCATGATTAGCTTATTCCTTTTTATTTCAGAAATATTTATAAATAGATACGATGAAAATTGGTATATACTTAAATTATTCCATAAAAGAGCAATATTTGTACAAGAATAACAAAAGAATAAAATGCCAACTTAAATTGGCTTTTTCCAGTAATTGGTTAGCAAGGAATCAGAAGCATACAAATACAAGCCATTAATTATTTGATCTTAAGTATTTCAGTAAGAAAGAATCTTCAAGCTTTATATTGTTTTCTTTTTCATTATTCATTTTTAATTTACATGTCTACCACCAATGTCTTGTTCTTGTCCACTGTTTTTTTTTTGGGAAAAAAAGGCTAAATTACACAGAATTTCCTAAATTTTAGACCATGTACAAATAACTCTTTAACATTTAAAACTTAATAATAAACCCCCTATGAACTTTTAAATTCATGCAAATAACCCCAACAATCAATTATATGCCCCTTAATTTATTTTTTTTTGCAAATAACGCCTTCAGACTTTGTTTAATATGTGGATATAATCCCCTAAACTTTTAAGTTATGTGCAGACAGTGATATAGAAAATTAATCATATGAAAGTTGTCCACATAAATGCAAGACTTTAGGGGGTTGATTGTAAAGTTTTGAAGATTAAGAAGATTATCTGTATATAATTAATCCAAAATTCAACATATTGACAATTTAGCCAAAAGAAAATCCACTTTTTCTCTGCCCCTTTGAAGTGAACAAAGACTCTAAGCAGAGTGTTGTTTGCTCCCAGAAAGAGCAAAGTCCTTGTCATAAATTTATGGTTCAAATTATCCAATTAATTGTGGCCAATCCCTTTTTCTATCCTATCACTACCAAACACTACTAGTATTCATGTTCATTAGCATGGAATTTTAGTCCTAGGTAGCAGTGAGATGCTCTCAATTATGGGTCAACACTTCGGTGAACTGGATTAGTCGATTATCCGGATATCTGATAATAAGATTCAGAAAGAGTGTTGGATATTGGTGAAAAAATATAGACATATAATTTAGATTGAATTTATAGTAAGCAAGATTTAAACAAAATTCCCTTTCTTCTCATTATCAGAGCTTTTCTTGATGACAATTTGGTAAATGTTGTTCATGAACGTTTTTACCTTGGATCCAATGGATTGACTTATAATAAATTGATGATCAAGTTTAGATTTTTAAGGGAAAAAAATCCAATAACTCCACTTGCCTGCTTTGACCATTCTTCTAAAAACTAAGTGTGGTTCAATGGGTTCAGCCGCAACCCCTAACTTTTAAAAAATTAAGTATATATTAGTACTGTATGGTTTACTTTGCACTCACTCATTCACTAATTTTAAACACATTAAACTTTTTCTCAAATTCTTCTAAAAAATACCAAGAATAAGTTTCACTTATCTTTTCAAAAAATAATTTACACCCGTGAGTCAGATCTCGAATCCGCCATTGATTAATCAATCTTATATCTAATCAGGAAGGAGGGATTAGCATTAGATTAAAATAAATTGAACCACAAAATAAAACGAAGAAAAAGGAATCATTGGGCCAACCAAAGGATTTTGAAATAAAGACTTATTTTTTTATATAAAATTCCAAGTTTTGGAATAAAGACTTGTCAACTTTTCTCTCACGTACTTCACTGTCCCCAGAACCCAATTCAGTTGTGATTGATTTCCTCTTCTTATTTTTAAATCTCAGGGTTTCGAATTCTGATTTGAATTCAAATGCATATCATCTTTTTGGGATTTATAGAATAAACTATCTTGTGTTTATCTGTAAAACCACCCCCCAAATAATAAAATAATACTAAACCATTGGCCATAATAAATATTAAAATACAGAATGTTCCTGAGCGGTGGCCACGAAGAATTATAAAAAAAATTTTGCATTGAAGAAAAAGTAGATCCCAGTGGAAAACAGATAAAAAATATTCATGTTTTAAAAAAAATGGAGAGAAATATCATATCAAATTAATTCTTTGAATCTATATTACATTTTTTTGCTTTTAAAGATTCTCACTCTCCACGATCTCTGAAAGAGTAACCAATCCACCGTTTAAATATATGTCCGACCAGCGGATTTACATAGGTTTCATCGGGTGCAGCTGCACCTCTAACTTCCAAAAAATTAAATATATATTAGTACTATGTGATTTATTTTGCACCACTCATTTGCTAATTTTAAACACACTAAATTTTTACTCAAATTTTTCTTAAAAGATATTAAAAATAAATCTCATTTATATTCTCAAAAAATAATTTGCTTGCATCCCTGAGTCAGGGTCTTGGGCCTACGAGCCTAAAGTATATAAAATGAGGCCAAGTAGGAATATTTAAAAAAAATTAAGCACAATTATTTGATATCTAATAAAAATAAAATTGAGTCAAAACTCAAAACCTTTTGCCTCTAATATATGTTCGTTTCCAACTTGTTTTATTAGCATTAAAGTAAACTTTAAAACTGATTACTACACCATTTTAAAAATTTAATAAGTTTTTAATTTTGTCCCTAGTAAATATAAATACAAAAGAAATTGCATAAGAGAATCCAATATTTAATAAGTGATAAAAGGAAAAAAATTAGTGGTTGGCAGGAAAAGGGAGAAATTGGGGATAAAAATTAATTAAATGTATTATATAATAAGAAAAAATATTTTTCCTTCTTTCGTATAAATGGAACCAGAGTAGTAATTACCCAAACTTAATACTAATTAATAACTTCTTTAAAGCGAATGAAATTAATAGTTAGGAGGGTAGGGCCTTGAAGCATAAATGCTTTTAAAAAAGGATATAGTATAAATAGAAGTAATAATATAAATATGAACAGTGCATGAGCATTTATTTATTTATTTTAATTGGGATGGAGCTTTCCAGCTAATTTCTTTATAATCTTATTTATCGTATTTGTGTGTATATACATACATGGTAATGAGATATTATTTTTTCTATAATAATCTTTTTAAAAAAAAATGACTACAAGAGAATCTGTTCTCTGCCTTCCATTGGTTCTTGTGAAAGTATTTCGGACAAATTATTAATAAGAGTCACATGAAAGCTTTTTCCAATTTTTTAAAAGAACTTTTAATACAGGCTCATAGCTTTTGGCAATTGTTAATTACTATATATAATACTATATGTCTGTAATTTTTTATATATACGTATACTGTATATCTATACATTATATCTGTTCTTTTGGAAAGCATTACAAACAAAATTATATATATTTCATGATATGAAAAAGTCATGGTAGCTAGTTTGGATTTTTCCATTTGGTTTTTATCTTATTATTGCACCTTAGTACACTTTCTGATATGGCAAGTAATTAAAGTTAACTCCAAGGTACCAACCCACATTAAATTAATTCCAGTTGAAAGAGTTTTGTCACTTGCACACAAAACCTTGAACTCTACATTGTATGAATGCAAAAAAAAAACATTTTTTGGACAAGTATTCCAATTCAGCTCAACAATAATCTAACCAAATCAAATTGTCATACAAAATTAATTAAGTAGATTAATTTCTAGGAACAATGAATGCCCGAGTTGAGTTTTTTTTTTACCAAAATATGGCTACATTAAATGAGAAGTACTTACACACTCTCGGAATGTTATGCCATTCATGCTCTTTCGTTTTGATAAAAAAATTTCAATTATCATTTTTTAGGATCATATATCGCTTAATTATTACCCTTTATCCATAGCTTATTGTAATATATATTTCCAGGATTCACAAAAAGATATAAGAGAGCATGGATAATATAACACTCTATAAATATGTAAACATCTTTGAAATGAAGTAGTGAACTAAGCTCTTCAATCAATTAATTATGTCAACGCATATATGAACGAGAAATCTATAATTGATTCCTTAATCAGGGTAATTCCTCGTCTTCACGTATGATGAAACTAAATGAAATAATGAAATATAAAAGAAAGGGGATGAATCTTACAAGGGTTTAGGTTTTAACCATAAATTTTTATCAAAAATAGGTCTAGCACCATATACTTTTTAAATGTGCAAAATTACCTACGAACATTCAAAATTTGAACAAAAATGACAAGTTCATCAAATATCACGTAACACTGTTAAATATGCATATGAAAAATACGTGGGTTCCATCATAAAAGTAATGATGTTAGATTATATTTAATAATTTTGACATTTTTGCATCCATTTTAAATATTTATAGGTATTTTTATACCTTCAAAAAGTACATAGTACTTATTTTATTTTTTATAAAAATTTATTAGCATATTTTCATGTTAACCCATCTTGCAAACATGCGAGGATGTTCTTGGAATGCATGCTCCTCTCTCCTTGGTTTACTCACTAACGTCTGCTTTTCTACTACTGCTATTATTTACTTTATTTTTTTAATTTTTACTTGCTGATTAATTCTTTTGTAATTTGAAAATTACGCTCTTCAAGTTAAATATGAGCATTTTGTATATGTTAATTAAATTGTATTCTTTTAATTATGATTGAGTTGACTTTGGTGGTTCAACCACAACTAATTCACTGTCTCACTTAATTTAATGTCTATCGGATTTTCAACAACTTGGTAAATGGGAATACGAAGGTTAACTGTTGTATGATAAAAAACGGTTTATCTCAATATATATATATATATAAAGTGGAGATATTTTTAAATATTGTGTGGATGGTGGGAGAAAGAAGACCAAGTAATAAAGTGAGATATAGAATAATGATTTGAGTAGGGAAAATCACAAAGCAAAAAAACAAAAGTGGAAGAATGAAGAAGTTAGATCAACATTCAAGATGTATGATTTGAGGAGGGAAAAATCATAATTAAATGTTAGATTCCAATGAGAACGTAAACATAGACACATAGATACAATGTGTGTGTGTGTGTGTGTGAATTCAATTGATGGCTTCCCTAGCGTGTGAATTCAATAAGTCCGTTTGGAATGCGGTGGAGAAGCGCTTTTACGTATGTCGAAGTAAATTGTTAAGAAAATTATCTCATTTCACCAAAAAACAATGTTGAACGAGATTTTGGGGAGCCTAGAAGCGTTGCCAAATAGGGATATGTATTGGGTCATTTGGGAACGTTGTGGAGAAGTGTTTTACATAAGCCAAGGTAAATATGTGTAAGAGATTATCTCGTTTTACGAAAAAATGCGGTTGAACGGGCTTTTAGGGAGCTCAGAAACGTTGCCAAACAAGAATATTTATTAGATTCGTTTGGGAACGCGGTGGAGAAATGTTTCTATATAAATCAAGATAAATATGTGAAGAAGATTATCTCATTTTACGGAAAACACTGTTGAATAGATTTTTAAGGAGTTCTGACGCGTTGTCAAATAGGATCATTCTAAGAATATACTCCCTCCATTCAATTTCATAAGTAACATCTAAATTAAAAATTGAGTTGATAAAAAAATTTGTTGATGTCGAAAAAAAATGTAACATTTTATATAAAAAAATCTTTATTTATGGGAAGAGACAAAGAGAGAGAGAGAGAGAGGGGATCATAATAATGAAATCAATATTTGGATTTAATTAATCAAAATTTTATGATGCAACTATTGGTATTGGACATTTAATGATGGAGGGTTTAAACTTTTGGAGTGAGCCCTACACAACACAGAATGATGATGATGACGGTGAGAGTGGCGATGATTAATAGTATTTGTGGGTTATGTCTCTTTCCAATAACCACTAACTTGAAGACCTCATAAGGGCACGTTTGGAAGCCCTTCTGAAACTTGGGTTTTGTTTCAAAACCTTGGTTTTACTCCAAAATCAAGATTTTGTCCAAGTAAAATTTTTTTCACAAAAGCCATTTTGGTTACAAAACCTCAGTTTGAAATTTAGATTTTGAAAAAGCTATTCTGTCACATCACCCATCTCTCTCCCCCTTAATTATTATTCTATTCTCTCTCCGCCATTATTTTAATTTTTTTTCTCTCTCATTCATCTTTTGTCTTCACCTTCTCCCTCCGTCCTGTGTCTGCTCCATCTCTCTCCGGGCTGTTTTTCAAAAAAAAAAAAAAACAGTGAACTCCATGTGTTCTGCCATAATAACAATCAAGGAATAAGAGGAGTGATGAACAGTGGCGGCGTGTTTTGGTCTCGCGTTCGGCTCTGCTTTAGGCGTTGCTCTCTCTCTCTCTCTCTCTCTTTTTGGGCGACGGCTACGCGAAGGAATGATGAAGGGAGAGATCAGCACCGTGTGTGTTCTGAAGTTCTGCGTCGTCCAGGTAGAGATAAGCAGCATGTGTGTTCAGAACGGTGGAGGAATTTGTACTTATTTTTTAATATTATTTATTAATGTATTATTAAAATATGTCTTTTCATAAAAATATTATTTATTATAATATTGCCTAGAAATCCGTAAAAGTTATTCTCACAATAACTTCCCAAACACAAATTACCTTTTCAAAACCTAGGTTTTGTCTCGAAATCTGTAAAAGCTATTTTCCAAAATCTATTTTCGAAAATCTAGGTTTTACTTCAGAATCTGTAAAAGCTAGTCTGAAAATAACTTCTAAACAAGCCCTAAATCTCTGTTACTGTTCCAAGTCAATCAACCCTTCTTCCCTATTACTCTCCCTATTACAAAAATCAACATTTTTATCTAACACACACTCACAAAAACACTGTTAAGTACCCACTTGGATTAGAGGTATAATTTTTTTAATTTAATTTACAGTAAAAAAAAGTAAGTATATGGGACAAGTTTTATATCAATTTATGTGGATGTGCTTCTTTCATACAAAACAGGCATAAGTACTAAAGTTTTTTATATTTTTTCAACTGTATCCTTATTTAAATGTATCGGAAACAAGCCATATTAATTAAGGAAGGAAAATCATAACGAGTTTGTTTGTGAATACAGTAGAAAAGTACTTTTACACAAGCCGAGTAAATATGTGAAGGAGATTATTTTGTTTTACAAAAAAACACTGTTGAACTACTACAAAAGGTACTTTTTGCGTCCTATTTTTAACCTAATTGACGCCTTTTCTATGGGGGCGTCGATATGATGGAAGTAGAAAGTTAGGGCCTACGGCACCTTATATCATGTAAGGTGCCATAGGCTAGACCTACGGCGCCTTATATTTGAATATAGGGCGACGTAGGTATATTTTTTAAAAAACGTTCTTTTTAATTTTATTTAACCCATTTACTACATCTGATTTAGTTTGTAGTAGATAATTTCATTTTGTACACCAGATCAAATCAAGACATATTAAACATATCAGAGTTGAAAACAAAAGTCATTGTGGCGGAGAAACAAAATTTATCAAGAGTTAGACGTATATATCTACCTAAGCGAAATACAAAAGTCATTGTCTCATTTATTGAGCAAAGATCATTTGTACATTTGTGGCAAAGTAAAATAATTTATAAATCTAGTTAACCCTATAAAAGTCGACATGAAGAGTTAGAAACTATATATATTCACCTTGAAGAAATAAGCATTATTTACAAATCAAGAAGATGTCTGGCCAACAAATCTTTGATCAAATCAATGTCATCAGCCATGTAAGCATTGTCATTATCAAAAATCTACAAATGTAAAAACAATTATTAGACTAATTCAAATTCATCAAACTAAACGATTAACTCATCAATATTTGATAGATTACGTATTACCTCTTCTAAATCTCTAGTCAATCCACTCTAAATGATACTATACATGTAACTGATGACATAATACCCGCACTCAGTATTGCCTGATTGTCGAGGGCACTAAAGATAAAAAATATATTGTTAAAACATATAAAG